>JADDON010000747.1:0-41727 GCA_017140175.1 Fusarium staphyleae | reverse complement strand
CCTCCCGCCCTCATCTTTCATCTTCAACGTTGCCCAGCTTCACCTGTTCTTTGCTACGCTTATCCCTCTATCTCTAAAGAAAGCTCGTTGCGCGAAGCCTCAACTGGTATGTTCTATTGAAGCTGCTTTACTGGCTACCCAAAACTTCCACGAGTTCAACCCATACATAACCGGGCGCCTAATACGAGAAGCTGGGATAGCTTTTGTAAGCACTCAAGACTTCGACAGCTAACCATTCATCTTCTTCAGAACCTATACCTAATACCCATCGTCACCTTAAACTCATTCATCATGCCCGGAATCCGTGAGTTCTATTAACTACCACTCCTCGCGCATACCTCTGTTACTAATACAGCACCTCCCCAACTAGCCCTCCACGCCCTCGATAACATCAAGGCCAAGCTCAAGGCTGCCTTCAAGAAGAAGGGAGAGAACCAGCCCGCCGCCGAGAACAAGCCCACTGAGGACAAGCCCGCCGAGACCACCACCGCTGCCACAGCCGCTGCTACTGAGCCCACCAAGACGGAGGCCGCTCCCCCGGCCCCGGCCAGTACGTTCAACCCGAAATGCTGCCAGATGCGGCTCTCGTCGTAAAACACCATCACCGTCCAGTGTCTGACCGCGCAAATGTGCTATTGTAGCTGAGCCTGCCGTCCCTGCCACTGAGCCCGCCAAGGAGGAGACTAAGCCCGAGACCGAAACAAAGCCCGTCGAGGCTCCCGAGGCCGCGACTGATGCCACAAAGACGGCCGACGCTGCTCCTGGTGCGTTTACTCGGAATGAATATTCATTTTGTGTCTTGTCTGATGTGATGACCTAGTTCCCGCCACCGAACCTGTCAAGGCCGACGCTCCTGTCGCCACCGATGCCGTTCCCCCCACCGAGCCCGCCAAGACGGAGGCCGCTCCGGCTGCTGCTCCACCGGCCGTGACGGTCCCCGTCGTTGTCGATACTCCTGTTACCCCCGCGCCCGCACCTGCACCCGCTGCCACCACTGAGACTGCTCCCGTCGAGGCTCCCAAGGAGGAGAAGAAGGATGCTGCTGACCCTCCGGCCCCCGCCCCTGCTCCTGCCGCTTCCTCTTAGACACTCGTTATATTCCTTTCCGCCGTGTGCTCGTTTACACGACCCACTGACACAGCACAAACTGGACTGCATACGTGCAGTCCATCTTGCAGTAGCCGCTGTCATGGTTGGATTTTCTATTTGCTCAAGGTCGACTCGACCAGTTCTGTTTCCTTTCTTCTAGCAGCTGGCTGGATACCCAGGAGAGAGAAGTATTGCGAAGTGTTTTGCCGAATCTATACCCTGCTTTTGATATCTAATGCACGACATTTCCCATGCTTTACATGTCCTTCTTCCAGTGACGTACATCTTTACAATAATCCTTCATGATTCACGGTGAAGAAACCCATACGTTGTTCATCAGTCTCTCGCCCAAGGCGCCTTGGTAACTGTAATTTGTCCGGCCGTGGACTCCGACCCTCGTGCCGCCCCTTGATTAGGTCTTGTTAGGGATCCAGAACTGGGCCCCGGTGGCGGCATGCGTGAATAGGGTATACCTGGGCCAGTGGGCGCTGGCATCCTCGTGGCTTGGGCCCATGGCGCTGCGGTTCCGGGCCCCGATGGGGGCGGAGGTGTCATTGTTACAGGCTGGTTTGCCATGTGAATGCTTTGGGTGGGAGGTGCAGCGGCTGGGTCGACGTCCCATGAGAAGAACGAGCCAAAAGGAAAGTGTTGGACGACGGGGAACTTAGATAGCACCTCGGCGTTGAACATCTTGATCATGCCCTTATTAATCTTTCCCCACCCGTCGCGGATGCCCGAGATGTCAAAGAGAATAGGGCTGTGCTCCCAGAACGGCCCCTTCTTCACATCATTGATGAACCCGATAGCAGAAAAGTACATGTTGACCTGGCGCTGATCCTCGACAACAGTGGCTTTGGTGACGTCGCCGGGTTTAGGAGCGCCTCTGACAGAGCCCTCGGTGGGTGTGGGTTCGTTATCATTGATCGGTCTGGTGAGTTGCGCAGAGCCGAATATGTATGGCATAAAGGCATGATCATCGAGGCCCCAAACACCGTGAGAGCCAGCAGGTTCCAGAGTGTATGTGAGGATGAGCCTCCGTACCACGTTGAGGTATCTTGAAAGGGTCAGCTTGATGCGCATTTATAACCGAGGCAGGTGATGACATACGGTTCAATAACCTTGAGAACGATTTCTCGTTCAATCTCGCCTCCTTGAACTCCGTCCTTGAAGTATCCCAATTTCCACAGACATCCCAGGAAGGCAACAAAACTGAGTTCATGACCTGTTCCATAGTCTAGCCGCTGTACGCTTCCAAAACCACCAAGCAGGTAGCTAGAGACCTCCTCTTTCGCCTTGCCCTCACCGACCTGCAGTGTCTCGCCGAGTAATCCATCTCCAAGCAACTCGTCTAAGCGCTCCTCGAGGATGGCATACCACCTGCGGTAGCTCACGTTGCCGAATCTACGGGGTCCGGGATCCGGTGGCGCCTCGTTTATGAAGCTATCGATCTTGGAAAGCAGAGTTTGGAGGCCTTGGACGGACGGCGAAGAGGGCGGTTTGGAGGTGAGGGGGAACGTGCGGGGGAGGGGCCCAGATGTTTGGTTGCGCGGGCAAAGAGCGTGGTTTAGCTGGAGGATAAAGATGCCAATATCGCGGTAGGCAAGACTTGTAAGAAACCGGGCAACATCGGGGCCTTCGTGGATGCGCTTCGAAGGTTTTATGAAGTTCGGCGGGGACTTGAGGTCAAGGACCTCGAGAGTCGTTGAGTTTGGAGGGGAAGAGGACGTCATTTTGAGGGTCCGTGTTATGATGGAACGTTGACGCCGAAAGGCGCTTGTACTATTTTCAAAAAGGGCATGAGAGGGTTTTAGCTGAAAGAGAAAGATACAGCTGTATGCTGCGATGGGGGCCTCGAGATGGATGAAGGTCTTATGTTAGTCTAAGTCGGAGAGCTAAAGCTGTTGTAGCTTGGTGATCCTTGAATCACGTGGAGGTACATGAGCATCCGCCAGAACCAACAACCTTGATGACTGCCAATTGAAACTGTAAAGTAATGTCGAAACCGAAGCAATAGACATATTGACTCGCCCAGAGTCGCACGGTATCACAGTTTAATATCTATTGACTTATGTGATGTTGCGTTTGAGCTGTCATAAAGCTGATGTCCCTTGTTTGCACCCTGACCTAGCTTCAGCTTCCCACGTGCCCCACATACTTTAACGCGACCCAACGCGATACGTCGGCGTAAATCACCACCAGCAAACAACCTGAAAGACCACCCAGCAAAGGTTCCAAAAGTTGTTTGGAAACTCGAGCCGCTGTCGCCCTTTGATACCCAGATCTCATGTCTCATATATGGTCGCTGCCACTGTAAATGCGTCGTAGTTGCTCAAACTATCGACTTCGCCTCTCACGCACGCCGTGTCTCGTCTTGTCGCAAACACACGCTGTGGTAACAATAATCAACCAGCATGCCTAATCTGCGATCTAAGATGAAGGGCAACGCGCCCACCATAGAAGTTAAGACTGGACAGCAGGCAAGAGGCCGCAAGGCCGCTAAAGCTCTCGCAACCTCTTCTCACATCGGGGATGACACCGATGTCCCGGCCAACAACACGCGAGGACGGCCATCCCGAAAGGAATCTCTCAAGCAACCCTTGCCGGTACAAGGCCGCCGTCTGCGATCGATGCAAGATGGAACTTCACACGAAAGACTAGACACCCCACCCAGAAAGAAACGCCGACGTACTGGTGTCGAACTAGAGCAACAGCCTCTATCGAGCCAAACCCGTCAGCTGCGATCCACGGAAGGCGAAGCTTATTCTGAGATGCTGCCAACTTCGCCAAAGAAGAAACGCCAGCGTACTATCGCCGAGACTCAGGAGGAGCACATAGAGAGCCAACCTGAAGTGGAGGCGGAAACCGCCGAATATGAGCAACCAGCTAAGAACCAGTTTCAACCCAGGGATGGCGACGATGACGAGTCGGCCCCGCAAGATCCAGATTTCTTCAAGGATATCAACAAGCTTCTCAAGACGAGCGAAGAGCAACCTCGCAAGTCGCCAAAGCTCCGGGTTGACGATAACTCTGAAGATGGTACCTACGAGACTGAGACTAGACTTGAGATTGTCGTGGAGGCGTCAGAGGACACAGACGCCGAGATTGCTGGCAACGATGGCAGCGAATATGCCGCCGAGCAATCAGAAGAACCAGTACCAGCTGAGAAACAAGTAACACCAGCCAACCCCCAAGAGCAACCTGAGTCTGAGGGACAGCATGAGCCTGCATCGACATCAAATCAGTCGCAGCCAGAGCCATCCCAGTCAAAAAGACGAGGGAAACGCCGACAGAGTACAAAAGCCGTTTTTAGCTTAGCATCCCGGCCAGCCGAAAGAGCTGCGTCGCAAGATCTGGGCTCAGACAGGCCGCAGTCTCTAGCCGACACATCGTCAGACCAGCCACCACCTCAAAGTGTTGATGAATTGAAAAAGATATATGAGTTCGAAGGATCTGATAGAGAAGCGGGAAACCAAGATGAAGACAAGCAGCATGGACAGTCGAGCAGGGCCAATCGAGCGGCCAAAAAGCACAAAATTTCACAATCGCAACCAAAAAAGTCCCAAACTACCCAACCTCAAAGTACACAAACTCGGCAAGAAGAGATAGGAGAGCAGCATGAAACGGATCCCGACGGTATTCTTAACTCCGATTGCGACGAAGATGTAACGGACGACGAATCGAGGAATCAGCAAGGCCCGCAAGCTGATGACTCTCTCATACTCGGCGTGCCTGAAGATTTTGCACCCGGAGAAGGGGACTCGACTGAGGCAAGGAAGGATTTAAGCCAGCCGGTACAGGATCTAGACACAACTAAGGTCCCAAGCAAGTTGGTGCAGAAACTAATTACGACCACTACATCCTCAGGATGGATAGGTAAAAGGAAATGGGAAGAAACCGTGAAAGATCAAGCCAAAGGTGACAAGGAAAAGTTGGAGAGTCGACTCTCTGCTTCGCCATCAAAGGTTATCCCTTCGAGGGTTCTTCTCGTTGAATTGTATAATCTATGGGAACTTTGCTCAGATATCCCCCCGGCACCAGATTTTGAGGGGCAGCTTACCAAGGCTCGTGAGAAGAAAGACGAGTTCAGCAGTTTGATTAGCCACATTGGTCGTCTCGTCGGTCAGTACAGTTCAAAAATCGCCAAGTTGAGACCCGACGAGGACTTGAGTAATGGACGCCGGGTGGTTTCTAAGCTATACAAGCGTATCCTCCCTATGTTGATACTAGTACTCAAGCAGGCATTCTTGGCTGGATGTGACTCTGAATCATCGGATACGCCAAAATTCACAAAATATGGAGAGTTCACATCTTATAGCCTAGAAGTACTGGTACGTCTCACGGTTTGGGGTGAAAGATTATGCCATGTCATGCTGAACTGGCATGAGCTTGAGGCAGCAAAATCCTCGACACCGGTCACAAAGGAGGCGAGCAAGAAGTTACACCATCGACAAGACATGAAGCTTGCTTTTCAGAAGCTGAGCCAGGCGCTTGAAGAAGGAACAAGGGACCTTGAGCGTAAAGCTAAAGCTCCTGAACAACAAGATAAGGCGATGGAAGCGGACAGAAAGGCGCACCAGGCGCGTATGGAGAACGAACGGAAACGCGACGAAAAACGAAAGGAACAAATGCGGCTCTTTATCGAATCTACACATAGGCTTCCGTCCACGCACAAGTACCAGTCCATGCACAGGGCCCAGTCAACGCAGCACTCACGGCCTTCCGAACAGATGGTGGCGCGCCACCTCAACCCACCAGCGACTCAGTCAATCGCAGTGTCCTCACAGCTGGACTCTGAGGAGGGCTACTGTGATAGGTACGGGGGCTGGCAATTCTGGGAGGACGATCGAATTGTGAACACCATGCGGAACACACGAAACCCGGACTACACAGTGGTTGCCCAGATGCTACAAGGCAGAAAAGCGGCGGAGACTGAGAAACGTGCACGAGAATTAAGAGTTCGCATACGTCGCAACGCTGAAAGGAGAGGAAAGGAGCCGCCGCCTTGGTTACACGAAGAAGAAGACCAGGAGACGAACATTGCTTAGGTCAGGCTTGGTGTGGTACGACAGGTTTTTGGTTACTTAACACTCGAGTGAGTTTGAACTCGATTACTGGGAGATAAAGGGAGTTGGTAGGCGAACTTGGACCGGATACAATTATATGTTTTTATTGTCTTGGAGTAACTATAGCCAGAGTTTGCCTAATGGCTATTTTGTGTTACTTTACCGTCTGTCCTGAGAACGAAATACTGTGCTTCCCTATTTTTCAACACTTGACTTTGCAGAGAAAGCCATTGATTGAAAGGGCGAGATCTAGCACGTGTAATGTCTCAAACTTACCATGGACCTGCATCTGTGCCAACGACGCCGTGCCACATCATCAGCAGCCTGTTCGGCGTCACATATATCACATCCCGGTTGACCATTCAGACTGCTAAGAGAATAAACGTGTGAGGTTCAGCCAGCGCATGATGTTGCCTACCGATAGCTACGCTTACTGGTAGGTGTTGGGCTCCAAGTATGTTTCATCGTTGAGCTTGAGCTGTCATCAGTTCTCTGTTATCGAATAGACTCTGGAATTGGTTGAAGCGCCATGCGCCACAAGGCTTTGATGAGGGGCCGACTGGACCGCGCTATTACTCAAAAGAGGAAGGCGGTAGAAAAGAGACAGCAAGTCTAATATGTTTGTGGCAATAAGTCAATAAATGGGGGGTTCTGTTTTCCGGGGTTCTTGTGTCGACGCGTCTATCACGCGCTTTAGGAGATTTGATGGGCTCAGCCATTGAACCGTCGATTGTTTGTGTTGGGTACTTCAATTACGCTCGGCTGAAGAAAAAAGAGCAATAACATAAATCTAGTAGACACAAGCTACTGTTCGTTAGTCGATGACCTTTGAGAAAGCATAGGCCCTTTACTCCGTAGGTTTCGGAAGAAACGGTCGTGGCTCGCATTGCATTGCATGGTTAGGTACCTACCTACTATGTTAGTTAAGTACTGCCTTTGGATTCAACGTTAACAACGGTCTAACACTGGCTTAATATGGCCAAAGCCCAGATCTCCGTGAAAGAAAGAGAGTGGCTTCTCTGAATCGATAGCCTAGTATTTCTCAACCATGATGTGTCTCTGCTTTGATCCTAATGGATATTATCTCTCTCTTCGACCTTTTGGGCCCTGAACAATACGAGCGGGTGGCTGCCCGCTCCAAAGACCCCTGGACACTTGGCGCCCCGCCCCTGGAGGATGCCACCCGTACCTAGCGCTCCACCGTTAGGTCTGGCGGTACGTAGCTGATACCCAGTGGAGCCAACTTCAACCAGTCGGGCCTGAGATTGGACGCCCAAAAGAGCTGGAGCTTGGTGGACACCGGGGATTGGGACGGGAGGGGCCAAACAGCTCAGGGTCGCAAGGTACGTACTCCGGTCTAATATCCCGTCCTGAGCCCATCAAGACAGCTTTTCCTCCCCTTCCACTTTCCACCCTCCCTCCCTCCATTGGAAGCCAGCAGATCACGACGGTAGAGAGGACGCTGACCTCTTCACTAATTGCTCTAGTGCATTGCTTCTTTGTTCTGTCTTCTCCCTGTCTCCCCAACACGCACTCCTTTGTCGCGAAGCCTACGGATTGCGCTGGTGAAGCGTGGTTTTTTTGCTGGTTAAATAGGGGACCTACCAAGAGGTGAGTCTACCCAATCCCTTTCCTACTCATGTCCTTCATACAGGACTACATAGCCAGTGTTGCGCGCTCCCCTACTATCCCCTGACTATCTCGGGCGAGTTGTCGTCCTATGGTGCTCGATACTTGGACCAGTGGACAACCGCCAGCTAGCGCAACGGCTAACCCTCAGCTTCTTCTACACTCGTCATTCGCCTTTTGCCCTTGCTTCTTACTGACTTCTACAACCTGCAGAAGATCACTCCTTAATACTCGTCTACCCTCTGCCAATCATGTCCGAGTCCGAGAGCTTCGACATCGTCCAGCCTGATGAGGCTGTAGGTTCTCCTTCCGAGGCCCCTCTTGATGAACCCAAGAGCCCTCAGACAGTGAGTTCTGCCTCTCCTGAGGCACCGGTCAAGGAGATCAAGGACCATGGAGAGTCCAAGTTGGCTGTGAGGCGACCCGGTACTGCTTCTTCATCGACTACCTCCACTCGTCGCCCCGGCACGACCTCTGCGACTGCCAAGCCCACTGCTAGCACCCGTGTTCCTGGTGGTCTTAGTAAACCACCAACCCGTCCTCCGACCTCTGCTGTTCGCAGACCGACGACTTCGTCAACCTCGGCCTCGAGCCACCGAAGCCGGCCCAGTATGAGCGCCAGCGAAGACGATAAAAAATCCGCGACCTCGTCTACCTCGGCCCGAAGGACCAGCTCCATCGTGTCCAGCCCTGGCAAGACCGCCGAGAGGAGAACCCTTGGGTCCGCAGGCTCGACTACCGCCACTCGGAGACCTGCGACCGCAACGAGTTCTGCTGTGCCCAGAACGACTACGACTACTCGAACCCCGACGGCCAACCCCACCACCGCGACGAGAACTACTGCTACTCGGACAACCGGTGCGACACCAACCTCTGATGCGCGAAAGAGACTCTCTACTTCGGGGTCCTTGACTGCTGCCTCCCGAACCGCTACTCGACCTACCGCCGCTGCAGCAGAAGCCGCGAAAGAAATTGAAGCCTTGAAGGCGAAGTTGGCTGATGGCGAGAGCGAAATCGAGACTTTGAAGGCTGATGTCAAAGTGTCTGAGGACAAAGTCGCCGAGCTCACTGAGAAGCTTAGCAAGGATGCGAGCTCGCACGAGTCAGATGATAAGCCTTCTCATGACAACGATGAGGCACTGGCCGCCCTCAAGGCTAATCACGAATCTGCCATTTCCACTCTCGAAGGTCAAGTGTCAGAGGCGAACGAGAAGCTCCAGACAGCAGAAGCCGAGCTTGAGAAACTCCAGGCTGAGCTTACCGCTGCAGTTAGTGCCAAGGAGTCGAACGAGGCGGAGCTCGAGTCACTGAAGAAGCAGCTCGAGACCGTCCAAGCCGAGAGCGAGGAGAAGCTCAGCTCTAGCCAGGAAGTACTTCAAAAGGCCATCGATGAACACGCTTCGCAGATTGAGGAGCTCAAGACCTCTCTCGAGTCCCAGAAAGCCTCTGCTATTGAGGCTTTGGAGGCCAAACATAAGGAGGAGCTCAACAAGGGCCAAGCCAATGCCTCAACCCACGAAACGGCTTTGGCAGATCTCAAATCGAGCCACGAATCTGCCACCGCTGAGTTGCAGAAGAAGATAGATGAACTGACCGCATCTCAGTCAGCCCTCGAGTCTGCTAATGACGACAAAGTCAAATCCGAGCAGGAAGCACAAGCAGCTAAGATTGCTAGTCTTGAGGCTGATGTTGCGGAGTCAAAGACGAATCTTGCGGCTGCAGAGAAGGCAACCGAAGCTGCCAAGGCCGAGATCGAGACCCTCAGCGGCGAAATTGCCAAACTTCAGACCACGTTGACCGAGAAGGAGTCCGAGTTTGAGACTGCCAAGCAAGATCTCGCCAAGGCGCAGGAAGAGGTTGCTTCTTTTAAGGCCCAGGCTGAAGAGGCTCAGAAAACACTCACTGAGAAGGAAGAAGAAATCACCAAGGTCAAGGAGATGCATGAAGAGCGTATGAAGAACATTTCTCAAGACTATGAGAACGAGATTGAAGCTCTCCGAGGAGATGCCTTCTTCAAGCGCAAGTACGAAGAGCTCGAAGGCCAGCACAACAGTCTGAAGACTTCTTCTTCAGAAGCTGCCGAGAGCAACTCCAAAGCTCTTGAGGCCGCCAAGGCTGAGCATACTGCTGCTGTTGCTGCCTTGGAAGAGAAGGAGGCTGAGCATCAGAAGAACCTCGATGCACTCCGTGCTAGTCATGCCGAGGAGCTCGAGTCTTCCAAGAACAACGTAGCCGCTGATCACGACGCTCGTATTGCTGAGATTGAGTCTCTAAAAGAAAACCACGCCAGGCAGCTGGAGCTTCTGAAGAAGGATGGCGCGTCTACCCACGCTGAAGAACTCGAGGAGATCAAGACTGCCCATGCCAACCTTTTGGAGGCCTTGAAGCAGGAGTATGCCGAGGAGAAGGAGAAGCTTCTCGCTGGTCACGAGTCGGCACTGTCCGCGGCCAAGGAAGCCGGAGAGTCGTCTCACGCTGCCGAGATTGCAAAGCTCAAGGCTGAGCTTGATAGTGTAAAGGAAGCTGGAGATTCAACTCATGCTGCTGAGATTGCGAAGCTCGAAACTGATCTGAATGCCACTCGAGAGAAACAAAGCACCGAGCATGCTGCCGAGATAGAGGCCTTGAGAGCCAAGTTTGAGGCTGACAAGGACGCAAGCGACAAGGAGCACACCGAGCTCTTGGCCAAAGCCCAAGCAGAAATCGAGGCTGCCAAGAACGCCGGAGATGTCGCCCACGCCGCCGAGATCGCTAAGCTCAAGGACGATCTCTATGCCACCCGAGAGAAAGACGATACCGAGCACACTGCCGAGCTAGAAGCACTGAGGGCTAAGCTCGACGAGGTCAAGCACGCAAGCGACAAACAGCACGCCGATGAATTGGCGAAATTGAAGGCTGAGCTTCAGGACGCCAAGGATGAGATTGAAAGAGTGCAAGCCTCAAACCAGGAAGCTATTGAGCGAGCTCGCTACGAACTTGAGCAGGAGCACGCCGTTGAGGTCGAGAAGCTCATTTCTTTCAATGGCGAAGTCATGGAGCGTATGACGAAGGAGGGCGCGGAGGCAAAGAAGGACTTGGAGGCATTGACTGCCCAGAACACCAAGGTTATTGAGGATATGATGGCGGAACACAGAAACAACAACACTAGTTTGGAAGACAGGATCAATCAGCAGACCGCTGCCAACTCTGAGCTGACTGCTGCTCTTAAGACGACAGAGGAGTCTCTTGAGAAGGCCCAGGCCGAGATCGAGGAGCTGTCCCAACAGCTAGCCCAGGAGAAGACAGAGCGGTTTACCGCTCTCGCCGAGCTTGAAGATGCGAGGAATGTCAAGCCCGACACCTCCGAAGCCGATGCACTGAAGAGGGAGCTCGCCACAGCCAAGAAGTTCCACGAGGATGCTCTCGCCGGCCTCGATGCTGAGCTCAAGTCAGCTCAGAGCGAGCTCGAGGCCGCAAAGGGAGATTTGGCCACGGCTCGAGGCCAGACGGCCAGCATCAGCGATGCTCTAGGCCAGGCTCAGAAGGACCTTGAGGCTTTCAAGGCCGATGTTGAAACACAAGGCAAGACTGCCAAGTCGGACTACCAAGATCTCCACGACAGCATGACTACTCTTGTCGAAGAGGCCCAGAGCAAGATAAAGGATCTCGAGGCCCAGCTGACTCAGACGACAGCCAAGGTTGAGGGTGGTGATAAAAAGGTTGAGGAGCTTGAGGCCCAGCTCAGGGTTAAGGACGCCGAGATCGTGGAGGCGAAGGTAAGTGTCTCTCGGACTCGAGTATGTAATAATCTTGATACTGACCTCGTGCTAGGCCAATGCTGCGGTAGCCAAGCCCAAGGGTCTCGCGGCAAGCCGATTCGCTGACGCAGATGAGGGCGACGATGCCGCCGCTGCGAAAGACGATGCAGCGGAAGGTGAGGAAATCAACGATCATTCCTCAATAGCACTTGCTTCGGTGCGAAAGCCCCTTGCATGATGCACCGGCACGATTTCCTATGTGTCATGCATGATCACATGAACTGATGGCTAACATTGGACTGCAGATAAGTAAGGCGAGGCTGACGGCCAAACAAATGGATACCCTCGATAGGGAAATGAGGGATCGAAATTTGCAGTGAGTAATGGCAAGGCGAATCAATGAGCGAGGGATCAGCTAACTTGTGCACAGCCTGTTGAAGTCGATCACGGATGTCAAGCCGCCTGTTCTGGGCTCCGAGCGACAGTACAGCTGAATGAAGATGGTTGTTTGGTGGAATGTTGCTGTGTGTTGTTCTTTTCAGAATCTAGTTCTTTGTAATACCCACAGCCTCATGTTGAGAGCTGCAATTTTGTCTACGGCTTTTATTACACGGTACCGAAAAGAAATGATGGGATATGTGGTTCAGATGAGATTTGAAGATGTCGGTTTTCTCGCCAACTGGCTGTTTTTAGTCGGCATCAAAGAACATATTCTGGAAGCATGTGTGCTATGTATGTTGTGGAAGAAATGAAGTGGATGTGTGGTTGCATTTGAGGAAAGACACTAACAAGTACAAACCATGGCCTAGTGAGGCCTGGCAACTTGGAACTTGTTGAAGCAGTTGTCGCTCGTCGTTGCGTTCGTATATGTTCAGACTCGGTCGGGTCTATTCTTATTCAACGAGAACGTGCATTAGTGATAACGTTAAGTTGCTCAACGGTTGATCCCCCGCTCGGAATCGCCAAACAAATTAGCCAATGGCAGACTCTATCGAATAATTCATCCTCTTTCTGCTCCTGTGAATGTCCTGTATTAGGCGGGGCGTTGGGGGGAGGAGGCGCTATCATGACGTTCATGAATGTGTTTTACATGCATTTGCTGTCAATTCCCCTCACGAGCTGGACGAATGGCTTTATCGTAAATCATGACACAGCATGAGATGGAAACCAACAACTACAGTGACGGCCTAACAATATCAACACTTGAGCTGACTGTGGGTGGAGATTGGAAAGGACGGATTGAGTACAAGTATCTAACGTTAACGTTAACCCCCCTCTCATCATCGCCACTCCAGAAAGAAGACAATATAACCGACTCACCACGTTCACTCATCGCAACATGGACAAGTATACATTTCCTAATGATCCCGTTGCTGAGCCAGCTTCTATTGTCTCCGGGGATCAATTCCGCTTTACCTTGATCAACGACACTGTTCTTCGATATGAATGGTCTGAAGATGGTATCTTTGAGGACCGCCCCTCTACCTTTGCTCTTAACCGACGTCTGCCAACTCCAAAATTCACCGTGTCCGACGCAAAAGACCAGCTCGAGATAAGGACTCCTTCATTTCAAGTCACCTACAACAAAAAGCGCTTCGACCGCTGGGGCCTGATTGTCAGCTTCAGCAACAAGAACACCCTCTGGGGCGCTGATTGGCGTTATGGAGAGGTCCCTCAGAACCTTGGTGGCACAGCGAGGACACTTGATGAGGTCAATGGGCGCTGTGAGCTAGAGCCTGGTATTCTCTCGAGGGCTGGATACTCGGTTCTCGACGACAGCGAGTCTATGCTGTTTGAGAAAGGTCTTGCGGCACCTCGAAGGTCTGGGGATCGCATCGATGGCTACCTTTTCTGCTATGGCCACGACTACATGCGCGCCATGAAGTCCTTCTTCGCCATCTCGGGCAAGCAGCCCATCATCCCAAGGTGGGCATTGGGTAACTGGTGGAGTCGATACTTTGCCTACACCGACGACGAGTACCTTAAGCTTATGGATAAGTTCGAGAGCAAATCGGTTCCGCTGTCCGTGGCCGTCATCGACATGGACTGGCACCAAGTTCACGGCGACCATATTCCTCATGCTGGTTGGACCGGCTATACCTGGAACAAGGACCTCTTCAAGGACCCCAAGGCTTTTGCGAAAGCTCTGCACGAGAAGAAGCTGAAGATTACCCTCAACGATCATCCTCACGCTGGAGTTCACCACCACGAGGATCTGTACGAGGAGATGGCCAAGGACCTGGGACATGACACCTCTGCACGCGCGCCCATCTTATTTAACCCCGTCGACCCCAAGTTTATGTACTCATACCTCAACACTCTGCACCGTAGCCTCGAGAAGGATGGCTGTGACTTTTGGTGGGTGGATTGGCAGCAAGGACCGTATTCCAGAGTCAAAGGGATTGATCCTCTTTGGCTTCTGAATCATTATCATTTCTTGGACCACGAGCTGCAGAATGGCGCCGGGAAAGGAATCATATTCTCACGCTTCGGCGGGCCGGGAAGTCATCGATACCCCGTCGGCTTCTCAGGCGACACTATCATGACCTGGGAGTCCCTCGAGTTCCAACCCGAGTTCACCGCGACTGCATCCAACATTGGATATGGATGGTGGAGCCACGATATTGGCGGCCACATGGGCGGTTATCGATCTGACGAGCTGGCGACTCGCTGGCTGCAGTTTGGCGTCTTCTCGCCCATCATGCGACTGCACTCGCAGAATGGGCCCTTCACATCCAAGGAACCCTGGCTATACCGCTCTGAATACGCGACAGTGATGCAAAAGTTCCTCCGGTTCCGTCACCGTCTGCTTCCGTATCTCTACACGGCGAACATGTCCGCTCAAAAGCACGACGAGCCTCTTGTGCAGCCTCTCTACTGGAAGTACCCAGAGAGGGACGAGGCCTACAGCAAACCCAACGAATACTATTTCGGCCCCAGCTTGGTTGTCGCGCCCATAGTCAAGCCTCGCGATGAGAGGACAAACTGCGGCGCCGTCGGTGTCTGGGTACCTCCAGGTCGCCATGTTGACATCTTCACCGGCACGGTCTACGATGGTGATCGTGATATCAAGATGTACCGAGACATCCAGAGCCTTCCGGTCCTCGCGCCGCAAGGTGCCATAATCCCATTAGATGGAGAGCTCAGTCCCGGTAACGGATGCGCAAACCCTACTAGTATTGAGCTTTTCGTTGTTGTAGGCAAGAATGGCAATCTTTCCATACACGAGCGTCTCGATGACGACGAGACTCCTCCGTCTAAGAGAACGAGCGCTCATCGCAGCATGGCAATATCTTGGAATAACGACACCAACTCCTTGGTGGTTACACCAGGTGGAAAGAGCTGGACGATTAAGTTCGTGTCCATGATGACGAAACCCAAGGACCTAGTGATGTACAAGAACGTCGACACTGCCGTGGAGGGCGTTGAGACACACATCGATAGCTACCCCAACGTTCCAGGCTTGGTGGTGAAGATACCCACGCATGTCAACGAGGCCGAGAGTTTCGAGGTTCGTCTGGGTAAACAGGATACCCAGCTGAGTGTCCTTGATCATTCACAGCGGCTCCAGGACGCCATCTTGGACTACCAGATGGAGATGGCGCCCAAGAATAAGATCTGGGAGATTATCCAGTCTTCTCAGCCCACGGCTGTCAAGATTGGGCGGCTGATGAGTCTTGGCTTGGATGAAGAGCTGCTTGGTCCTATCATGGAGTTGCTCATGGCTGATAGCCGCACGTCATAAGCCGTAGATGGAGTGGCAGATGGCTAAAAAGTACTTGTGACTCAAGTGTTCACATAGCCTCTTCTCAGCTCTTTTACTGTTGCCCAGGTTGTCATTCTTGAGGTTTGGCCCATCACGATTGGCTTCTTCTTTTACGCTCTTGAAAGACTGCACTTTAGCAACAGCATATCCTCCCCAAAATCAACGATGCAGTATCATACAAGTGTGTACCTCGACGTGCAAAAGGCAAAAAGTACATACAACACCGGGGATTCGCTGGTCGTCACCGACCCAACTNNGAGCTATGGTCGTATGTGACAGTTGAGCAAGTAAGCAGGGCTATCAAGTTGGGAAATTGAAGCCATGAGGAAAGTTGGGATGGTTTCCCTAGTCCGTAATGAGGGCATCTTTATCAGATAGTGATACTTGGGCGACGCTCAATCCCAAGCATAAATCCTACATTACCAAGTTTGACTGTGTCGTGTCACTCTCATCGCACTTGATATTGAAACAAAAAAGCTGGTACTGAAAATGATAATATCAAGTTTCTTATCTGCCTGAGCTGATAACTTCTCCGACTGACCTACAATAAGTATACCCTATGTTCATATCATCACTAACTTACTGCGTACAAGACTAACGTTAGACAGTGATGTCTTAGGGGTTAAGTGCATATCGGCACTCAAGTGAGTGCTTCCGTCGAATATTGTGGGGCAACCCAGCTTGAACCTCTTCTCCTCTATCCGTACTTCGGGGCATGAGGTAAGCAACGTTCAACGTTTATCTTGGTCATCGCCAACAACCCATGTCATCGAGAATAAGGAACGCCAATCCTTGTGATGGATGCACCTTGCGGCGCGTCAAATGTGATGAGACGAGACCGTGCCACGAGTGTCGTGTCAGAGGTATCGAGTGCACCCTCCTTCGAGCTCGGAGGAAACGGGGACCCAGAGGAGGACCAAGGAGCTCAACGAAAGCCAGAGTAGAGGAGTTTCAAAAGAGCATCAAAGACACCCATGTTCAGGGTCCTAACGATGAGAGCTTCTCTCAGACACCAGAGCAGTTGAGCTCCACATCTGCGCTACCGTCTTATCGACTACCACTGGAAGAATATCAACGCATCCTGGGCGTATTCAAAGCGCAGGCATACTCGATCTGGCCCGTTGTCGATTGCCATGATCTTATTACTAGAATAACACAGAATGATAAGGATTTCGAGTCTCAGGCTCTTGCTGCGTCTCTCTGTGCAGCGACGATAGCCCAGTTACGGCTCCCAGAACACGCAAAACCCCGAAATACCACTTCATCGCTGCAATTCGCCTCGGATTGCCTGCGGTTCCGGGACCTTTATGACTATCGCGAGACATTTACCTTGACATCGGTTCTTGTACCTTTCTTTCTTCACGTGTACTACGCCAATGCAGATAAACTGCGCACTGCCGGTCTTTTCCTGAGAGAATCAATCACCTTTGTTCAACTACTGGGACTCGGCCAGCCGAGCTCATATGCACATCTTGATAGGAGAGAGAAATCGCTCCGGCTTCGCGTCTACTGGCTTCTCTTTATCTCGGAGAGGTAATCGAATAAGCTCGGTCTTGCTGAACTGACGGCTGATCTAGCATCCTAGAACATACTCTGCACAGCATCATCTGTCCACGATTCTCCAGCCCATTGATGACATGCCCAATGCTGAAGATGGTCCGGATAGCAATAGCCTGCTACAGGCCTTCGCATCGCTTACTCGACTCTTTGCATACCTTGAGGGGAATTTCATGACAACCTCAACAGTTCAAGAGCCGCTCGAAAGACAGAAGCTCGTATCTTACCAAACGGAGCTATGCATGGACTCACACAGCCAAGCCTTTCTCGAGGCCCAGCGAGTGGATCTTTTTGTGACACGACAATGGATCCGACTCCTACTGTGGGAGTATACTGCGCGGCACTTTGCAATGTCATGCTATCCGGAAGACCAGGCCTTCTCCCTATTTCTGCCCGTCAAGATTGGCCACGAGATGCTTTCTTTGTTTTCAATGGTGACAGAAGCGGCTATCAAAGCCCATGGTTATGGCATGGTAAGTATATTGATCAATACAAGTTCATCACGCATCACATTGCGTTGGCTAACATTGGGGCTGAAGGAACTCAAAGTCTTCCGACTGGCAGATGCAATGTTGGACATTGTTGCTTGCGCACCATGGTCTGCGCGAGGTGGAAGCCTGCTTGCTGGATCAGGGGATATCCTACACTCGCTTCAGCGCGTGCTGCTAGCTGTTGGTGGCCATGAATCCAGCTTTCTACGCAAGATTCATTTCCGGATGTCACAGCTGGAATTCAACACAGAGTCATGGCCGTATCGTACAGTAACAAAACCAGACGACGAAGCTAGTGATAGTAGGAAGGTAAACGCATGCTAGTTGATGATGATTTCTTCATGGCTAAAAGTCAAAGCCTCCTAGATTGAGTCTCTTCGGCGTCGAGATCTACAAGTAAAAACAAATTGAGAGGGGATAATCAGCCATAAAAGATAGTGAAACCTTCCGCAACTGTTTCCGGGCTACTATAGATGCCTCGTCACAAGAGGAATGATATACTACCGACATTGAGCTGCCCTCAAATATAACCTTGGTCAACTCGAAGTATGGGTAACATTTCGAGCAAACACTTCAGCTCATTCAACTAGCTAATCTTTGATATTATCTATATTATTGGTACACAGTATCAAGTACTTTCTTGGATATATTTGTCAAACACCTACAACACCTTTCGCTGGGAGATGTTGATTTACCGTCCATCGACATCAGTATGGTCCAATGCCTTGGTGCTGTTGTGCTGAAGGATGCTTTCCTGAGAGTCAAGCTCTGCGGCTCCGGAGCCAAGATACTTGACGTTGGTCATGTCGCTTTTGCTTCCACTCCTTGCTTGTCGATTACCGCTGAGCTCAATGTTGTCACCAGTTCCGGGTTGGCCGGCACGAGAGCTGCCGTAGTTTTGGTATCCCGAGGTATTGTACTTGTATCCTGACGAGGTGTCGAATGTTCGGCGACCGAAGAGAAGATCAACCAAGGGCTGGAGGACTGGAATGCAGCAAGCGATGATGATGGTGCTCGATTCGACACTGAGGAGATGAATAAGTCAGTACAGTTCTCTGCAGTTAATGTTGCGGTCAAGTTCTTCTTCCCACCACTTACATAGTCCAGATGACCAGATCAGATGTATCGTCTAGATGCATGTTAGAATCATGGCCTTTGGCAGCTTTGAGCTTTCAGAGTGTGGTGACTTACAAGAGAAGTCTGCGCTCGCTAGCGAAGGGAGTCGAGTGCATTTATAGATGGCAACAACAGTGGCACTATCAAAGGTCTCGTCAGTGATGCCTCTTTTCTAACAGGCAGCCAGGGATGCTCAGAGCAGCACATACATTGATCCAATCCCCAAAGCGACTGATAGCGCAATCTTCTTGCGCATGTTCAACTGCAATTTCCAGAGAACCACGGCAGGATATACCGCAAGATACAGGTCTGTTGCTGCAGAAAAGCCTATCGAATGTCAGTCTATAACAAGATGAACAAGAGGAAGAAGCTTACCTCCGGCAAATATGGCATAATCAACCAGAACGTACGGGCTCCAACAGGTCTTGTCCGTGATGGAGAAGTTCCATTGGGACTCAGCGGGAGTGCATTGCGCGAACAAGATAACAACACAAATCAACAAGCTCAGCACACAACCTCCAGCTAGGCTCCAGAGAACAATGTGGTGCACTCGGCCAGGGTTCATGAGCCGACACAACAGGGCCACTACCGCGAGCTTGGGGATGCCAAAAGCCATGATGCCGAAAGGGAAACCCAGGATGGTGAAGAGAATGGAGTTTTGCTGTTGTTCAAGGGATAGGAGGTCGAAATGCTGCCCGTTTCCACTTCGCACAGCTACAATGGCTATGCAGACTTGAACCCATTCGAAGATCTGGGATAGTGAGTATGAGACCGGGTTGAGGGGGACGGTCGACATGTAGACTCACCACAGCACTAACTGTCAACCAGTCATCCAGGTGCAAGGCACCCATGATCTTCTGTCGAGTGTACACTCTGGCAACGACAAAGATGGTACTCAGGATGCAGACCGTTAGGATAACTCCCAAGATGGCCGGGCCTTTGTCGGCATGGAGGTAGGCCTGAGTATGATGAGGCGGAGTAGTCGACATGGCGGGGGCTTGATATGATGAACGGTTTGTGTGGGATAGAAAGTGAAGAAGAAACGGCCAGAACCTAACTAAGACAAAACTCAATCGACAAGAGAACCAACAGAAATAATCCAAAAAACCCGGCAGAATGGTTGAGGGGAGCCAACAGCATAGCACGATCGAGAGAAACAAGCGCTCGGGTTTGATCTCGCCAACCGAGAACACCTGGTTTATGACTGTGAACTCCTCCTCATGACAAAGGAGGCTAACCCCAAGACCCGGTAGTTTCAGGCGCTATAGATCGGCAGGTAGAAGGGTACATAAACGGTATTCTAATAAGTTAACTTGTACATAGTAATACTCTGTACAACGCGGTGGTTATGAGCTGCCGCGAAGACGACATGACGTGTACCGGTTTCTCTACTTGACGGGAGCGTAGCAGCAGCGCAGGGATACTTTGTGCCCTCTCCCTGCTAGTGATTTCGTCTCAGGGGGAGCAGTCGCTGCAGAGGCTTCCTTTGCTGCAGAGTGCAAACTCTTCGAGTCTTCCCCCTTGGCGATTCCCAATATCAATCACGTGGCGAGTGCTACTCGGTAACTGAATGAAAGTGTACATATGAGAAAAGCCAAGGCATGATGTTCATTTCTCAGAGGGTCAATGTTACTTATTGCTGAGATACCCAGGCAATATTCGTGCATGATAATTCACTTGGGCGAGCGACCGCTTTCGATAGTTGGTTATCACGCACAAGTTCTCAGGGGCAGACTGATTGCAACCCTGGCCGAGCCGAATGGAAGACTAGGCGAACATTCAAGATACATACATACATTATACACACATACTCCGTACTCCGTACACACATACATACATGCATACATACATACCCATGACCGTAGTGACAGCAGTCGGAAGTCTTGCCCGGTCTGTCAAAGGATTTACTACTAACGGATACACGTGCTGTAGTCAACGTCTTCCCAAATACAGACATCCCGACAACTCCACACACGGTGAAACAGATCGAGCCCAACCGAGTAAAGACGGGGAAGTGTTGGTCCATGTTGATCGTCGGTGACAGCTGTTGAATTAGCTCATACTCCGTATGCAGAGGCAGCGGAATACCACCCTGCTTTCCAGGGTCCGCCATGCTCAGCAATTACGGGTACAGGGATGGTGACAGCGTGGACAATCCTACGCAGAATATGCAGGGGTTTTGGGACCTTGAACCAACAACGTGTGTAACATGGCCGTTCTCGGTTGGAAGAGTCCATGGGTGTTCTCAATGTCTATCCCCTTGAGGGTTAGAAGGGACGTTTGCACTCTCCGTATTTAAGCGTCCTTTGTCCCGTCTTATCACCGGTACGTTATTGAAGATCAGTATTCTCGAGCTATGATATATATATCGCTGATAATATTACCATGAGGCTCATTCGAATGCCAGGTGTGGGACTATATTATGGCATGTAGAGTCGGTGAATGACGGGTACTTGTATCTGGTGTGAGGGTAAGTACCTTTCCACCCCGACCATGTTATTAACTCGACAAAGCTACAGACCGTCCATCACTTTTTGACTTTCAAGACGTTTTAGGGAACGGAAAGATGCTTAATGCTAGCGCCAACACGATCACGCTACGCTATAGCAGAAGCTTTATCGTACTCCGTATTGGGGCAGGAGTTACAAGGTATAGTACGGAGTACGGAGTACAGTATCATGAGTTCTGTCGACTGTGTCAACGCCAAGCCTTGTGGTCCTTGTAGACAACAACCAACATACTTCCGTACCCTTGCAAGTTGCCCTGTTCTATGAACCGGTCGGCGAACAGAGGGATTAACCATCTCTGGGTCCTCTCGCAGAACGGCATGATCCAAGCTTGAATCCTGCTCATGGACTACATATGAAGATCGCTCGGAGGCCAGACCACAAGCTACAGTAGTGTAGTAGGGGAACAGCTCGCGATATTGCAGAAGCATATTGCTTCCAGGTTGCATTCTACCTGATTTTCATACGCTCGGACGAATCGCTTACCAGTTTTTGAGTATGTAACTTGCTCGAATAAGAGACAGCTTCAAGCTGTTTGATAAGTACATTACCCCGGCTTCCTTACCCCCTGTTCTCTTTCTCATTAGCATGATTGCCAAGGTCGGCATTAAGCATCGGCGAAACTACAATACCTTGTCTGCTTCACATGCTGCAAAGCGCACCTATGTATGTACGGATAATTCGAGATAAGTGGCACCGTGACGACCCAGAAATCTCTTGGGAATACGACATAAACGGTCACAGAATGAGCCCTGGTATCTCTCCCACAACGCTCGACGATCTACTCTGACGATCTCAGGGGAGCCGTTCTGCCTCCCACCCATCAGGCTAGCATCGTGTCGGAATTCGGCAACGGAACGTTAGAGGTGGCCGACTGACGGTGAACAAGCTGGCAGGTGAATGGACAGAGAGCCACTTTCGATTCTTTCTCAGAGCTGTAGATAAACGCTGCTGTTTCTTCGTATGGTTTTCAAGCCAAGTTGTATACCAAACCTACTACCCAGTGTCTTTTGAAACTTCTAATCGTCCTCTTCCAAGAAAAGCCATCATAATGTCTGATACAGCCGACACGACCGCATCCCTCAAGACGAACGGAGGCTCGGCCGCTAAGGGAGCCCAAGAGCGTATTGCCATCAAGGGGTCCAATGGACAAGCAGCCCTTCACGAAACGAAAGAGATCAAGAACGTCGAGGATGATATATCCATTGCTCTGAAAGCTACCAACATCGACGCCGTCCCTGAACTGATCCGAGAGATCGGTTCCTCAGACGGAACATTCAGTGCCAATGACCAAGAAGCCAGAGTCAAGCTGATGGCCAAGGCCAAGAGCCTCTGGCAGTCTCTGGAGACCCCAAGAGAGACCATGCTGCGCCATTGCTGGGCAGAGGTGAGCATATATCCGTTGGTAGTTATTGAAGCAACACTGTTCTGACGAGACAACCTCTACAGCCCGCGCTGCATTGTGCTCTGACGGCTTGCACTGAAAAGGAGCTTTGGACCTACTTGGCCAAGGTCTCTGGCCCCTTCAAGGTCGCCGAGGTTGCCGAAGCAAAGCAGACCGAGCCCCCTCTCCTATGTGAGCCTTCCATTACCTACCAAGATATATATCCCTTCTGACCGTTGAAGCCCGTCTCCTCCGACACATCTCTGCCATGGGCTACCTGACCGAAGTCGACTTTGATACATACAAGCCCAACAACTTCACCAGGTCGATGGCCTTCCCCAACATTAGCGCCGGGTATCCCTGCCTGTAGGTCTACCCCAAGAGGTCCGAGATAGCAAGCAGCATGACGATACTGACGAGTCTAGCGCGGGAGGATTATTCGGCTCCCTGGCAAAGTTCCACGAATATGCGAATGTGAACGGATGGAAGGATCCTACCGATATCACCAACTCCCCTCTGGGGTACGCATACAACACTGACAAGACCCTATTTGACTATCTACACGCCAATCCCCCGTATGGCCAGCAGTTCCACCATCATATGGGCGGCTACCGTCAGGGCCGTCCCTCGTGGATGGACGCTGGCTTCTTCCCCGTCCAAGAAAAGCTGCTCGACGGCTTCGAAGATGGCAAGGACTCAGCTCTTCTCGTTGACATTGGTGGCTCGTTTGGACATGATATTGGAGAGTTTCATAAGAAGTTCCCTGCCGCACCCGGTCGTCTCATCCTTCAGGATCTTCCGGTCGTCATTGACCAGATCACCAACCTCGACGACAAGATCGAGAGGATGAAGCATGACTTTTACACTGAGCAGCCCATCAAAGGTACGTGGCGAATGCCTCTTTTGCTTTGAACTACTCTGAAGTTACTTGCAGGCGCTCGTGCGTATTACATGCACTCGGTGCTGCACGACTGGTCCGACGAGACCTGTCTCAAGATCCTCCGCGCTGCCATGAGCGCCATGAAGCCCGGCTACAGCAAGATCCTGATCAACGAGAACGTCATTCCCAACACTGGCGCCCAGTGGGAGGCCACGGCTCTGGACATTATGATGCTGACGCTTCTTTCTTCGCGCGAGCGCACCCAGGAGAACTGGGAGAACTTGCTGGGCAAGGCCGGTCTGAAGATCTGCAATATCTGGACCGTGGCTAATGGTGTTGAGAGTCTTATTGAGTGCGAGCTTGCCTGAGCTGGCTATGGTCCGCTGTACGTGGTTGTTTATTGAGGGGTTGATGAAGATGCATGAACTGTGTATTATAGTTAGGAGGATGAGCCGTGTAGTAGTTAGTACTCCAAGGAATCTGATGTGTTCCGAGATATAGAACTTATGAAATAACATGGACAGAAATCTTGATACTAGTTTTACAAGTGCCAAAGTCGGGCTGTATGAGAGTTCCTCAAGTTGAAGTTAGCTTGTCCCAGCAGTAGTAACATTGTAGCGACATCAATATATAGCAGCTTTCGACACAGTTTTCGGGCTTCGTCTCAATAGCTAAGGCATCTCTAATGATTTTCAATTACTGTTTGTAGATTTACGGTTCTCTCGGGCCTTGGAATAAAGAGTGACACTGGCCTTACCTCACATTCCAGCTTTTATCTACGTCAGTCAGTGGCTTGGTTGGCACTTCGACGAAGCTGATACTAAAAGGCTTATGAGTAGTA
Source organism: Fusarium staphyleae (assembly GCA_017140175.1). Taxonomy (NCBI): domain Eukaryota; kingdom Fungi; phylum Ascomycota; class Sordariomycetes; order Hypocreales; family Nectriaceae; genus Fusarium; species Fusarium staphyleae. Next base: position 17,667 of record JADDON010000747.1, on the reverse strand, counting down.
TCTCGGCCTCTAATTACGGGAAGACGGTTTCTGCTGCTGAACTGAACATCATGCTGGGCTCCAAGACATGAGCGAGAGTGGTCTTCTGTTTGTATCGAGCTCGAATCTACTCTCTGAAGCCAAAAGCTGTTCAATGCTGCAATCAAGGTATAGATAGCTTATGCCAAATTTCTCACTGACCACTTTGATAGCGGCGCAATATAGTGTCTTTAAAGGGGCGTCAATACCAGCTCTGACATCAGACTATCTTCTTCCTGGTCCTAATGTGGCGGTCGGAGGCAAATGTACATCAGGTATCTCATAGCCGACAGTTGCAGAACAAGACTGAAAAGGCATTGTTCCTTGTATCATGCTTGCCATCCCAATTGTCGTATTTAGCCAACTATTTGAAGGGTTGTATTATGTATCAGCCGCCCTTTCTCCTGGTGGACCCTGAGCCAGCATCACCAAGACGTTGCTCCCTTATCCATGTGTATCCGCAAGATCACATAACTACCTGGTTGGACTGCCTAGATAAGGTGGTTCAGAAGTGAGACATGGCTACTACGTTAAAACGAAAACGGTTTCACGCATCGCTGTGGGCGAGATACCTCAACATTGAATCAGATCTGAGGAAGTACCGGGTAGCCACCAATAGCCCGAGCTCCACGCTTAACCTTACTCTCTACGGAGTAGCTCGACCAACGATAACGTTAGTTCCTCCTCTTCAGCCGGCATGGCAGGGCAGGGGTTCGACAGCCAAACCCATGCATACATACTGGACCTTGACGTAGTACAGTAGAGGGTTGTCGGACTAGCCTAATTTGTAGATTTCCCAGCGCTCTGGCGTCTGATACGGATTACGAGCCATGGTGATCCTCTCGCGTATCTGCATTGTCAGACTTGGAAGTGTTGTTGAAGGACAAAATGCCAAGATTCAAGGCGTTCTTCAGCAGCTATACCCGTTTATATAAAGCTTGCTGTTTCCCGGCGTAACAATGGATCATACTCCAAGGACAAAGCCACTCACTCACACCCCACCAATCTATTCTGCCACCGAGTACAACACTCTCGGACGGCTGATGCATTAGTTACCTACGAATGCACGCTGTCGTCAACCCGAACCGCATCGTCTAACATCTTTGTCTTCCTGGGCGCGCTCGTTGAGCTGCTCACAGGTAGTGGCGCCGCAAGGATGCCGTTCTTCTTAGGCACGAATGGCCATTCTACGTCGTTGAGTCCATTCCCGTCGCCTTGTACACATTCTGGCTCAACATCACCCACCCGGGAAGACACCTACCCTGCGATCTGCGACAGTACCTCGACTTTGACGGCAAGACGGAGCTTTTGGTCCTTTGTGTACACTAACTATGTTAGTACTGATATTGCTTCCCCCTTGCCTATCTGTTTAGCGACCGCAACGATAGATCGATCTCATTATAAGATATCCGTAGACAGAAATCACATGATACTTGAACTTTGTTCACCACAAAACAAGCCAGATGCAGGGTGGAATGACAGGCTGATATAGTTACAGTATAGATTTAGGCTCGTGTTTAGTTCCCGGACTGAGCAGCCTAATTTATTCCCGTGGCCGGACACTCGGTGACTTCATTGTCCGATCGCATCGTGATATCGGCCGTCGGCCCCACATAACGCGGCGCCAACGTTACACCAATCTCCCGACAATGACGTCGTTGGGGTCCATGCCGGCAGAAAAAACCTTGGCCAGGAAAGAGCAGCCTTCAACGTCATCCATCATCACTGCAGTGAGTGACATTACACAGAAGCATTCCATCCACAGAAAGCCATCAGCCCCTGGTGCAAACAACGTCAGTACGTACCATTGAGCTGTCCGGACCTGACGGGATCCTGGGCATTCACAAACAATACGAATCTGTGGACGTCAGGCTTCCTACTCCGTACAATAGTACGCAGTACTTCTGTTCAAGTTTAGTTAGCTCATCCCTAGGTAATATCCCATAATCGCCACTGCAATGGGCCTTCTCAATCTTCCGTCCACTCACCTCCTTTCTTTTCCTAAAACATGAGGTCTTAGCTTCCTCACACAAAGCTCTCTAGACTAGTTAGCTTAACTCGCTTCTTTCTTCCTTCATCAACGCCCATCAACCTCTGATATTCCCTTTCAATCCATCCTCTCGCCGCAAACGCCATGCCTGAGGTGCGCCGAGGTAGTCTGCAGGTCCTGTCCGACTCGGCCCTATCATCAACAGAGGCTTCCGGGTCTTTTGGTGCTGCATTGCCCTCGCGTCCCGGCCAAGCCCACCACTCATCCGCCGACCGCGTACGCTTCAATGTCGCTCCAACAGAAAACCCTCCGCGACGACATACCATAACCTCGAATTCTGCCGAGGCTCCCCGACAGAGCCTCTCGTACGCTGAACGACCCGAGGCCGAAGCCTACTACGACTCTCGAGCTGCGACCCAAAAAGAATACAAGCGACGGGCCAAGACGCTCGATGAGTACTACGAGGATAACCCCCAACTATTACCGCAACTACCGTTTACGTGGCACCATGGCTGGAAGCGTTGGAGACTCTTCATATTCGCCTTTTTCGTCTTTGTCGATGCCTCGGCCGTTCCAATCGCTCTCTACTACGGCATGTGGTATGCTGGTGACGTGGAGGGATACATCATCTTTGCTGTCGTAACGACAATCTGGGGCGGTCCCACCTACCTCGAGTTCGGCATCCGTACGCTCCGATTGATCAAAGTGGATAGATTCTATCGACCTCTCGGCACAAATTCCCGATGGTGCTTTGATGTGCTGAACTGGGCATCGGTTCTCACCATTACCGTTGTCACTGCCCTATTTGTTGTTGGCAGTGCTCCTCACAATGTCTGGTTGAGAGTCCTATGCATGCCCGCCCCGGCGATTCTCTATTGTCTTGGTGGAGTCTTGTTTCTCATTACTTTGTATCATCATATGGGATGGCCAGCACCCTTCCGAATTAGCTCTACTCCCAAGGGAGGAAAGGTTTGTATCTTTCATGTCCCTCAATTATTGCGCTCCTTGCTGACCGTTTATATCAGGTTCTGCCAGGTGCTTACTACTTTATGGAGGATCTCGTCGCAGTCAATGCCGGCGGCGGACGACCGTATCGCGAAGCCGTGGCAGCTCGGTACAAGGCCAGCCCTCGCTTCAGACAAATGCTCCTCGTGCAGTCATGGTTCTGGTCCATCCCGGCACTAATCCTGGCCGTTCCTTTGACAATCATCTCAGTTATTCCCCAAGTCCCAGCTACCGGCGCTTATGGCGTCGCCTGGGCAGTACCGTTTCTATGGGCCGTTGTTTGGGGCATCATCACCATCAAGTGGTGCAAGCGGGACATGGCCCGGGAAAGGAGGGAATGGGAGGCAGGCGTTGACTCCGAAAAGGAGTTGAAAAAGGAACGGTTATCATCCATCCAGGTATAGGTCGTGTGGCCGAAGTGTTGACGTTGATGATACGAATTGGGTGGTTAAAGAGCATATACGATACATAGCCTTTGGCGTTTGGCGCTTGATTACTATCATTCATGATTAAACTGAATATACATATATACATATATTGGTTATTATCAGTTCTCTCCTAAATTGACAACTTATCTTGATACGGACGACGCAGCGTCTCAGGTCACCCAAAGCGAAAAAGTTTCGCGGCCGTGGTTAGATGCTGTCTCGTCGTCCCTCCATCGACAACTCCAAGGTTTCATCTGACAATCACCTTTTCTCCGCATCATGTTCCAGAACCAAGACGCGTGTCTGGCACCACTACATTTTGAACCCCACGACACTGCCTCAATCTTAGCGTCATAGCTGCGATGTCAGTCAAGCCAGTTTGCTAGGGCAATGCCACCTAGACCAAGCAATCGGCTCAGGCATGTGACACGTAACCAGGTCATGTTATCATTATCTATATTTCAACAGCCGGAGAGGCCGGAAGATGATCACTGATGATAGTCAGATGGCTGTTGGATTCTGACATGAGCTAAGCAGAACTAAAACTTGAGTAGAAGAACTAAACTTGGAGGGTCAGGCTTCATAGATGTCACAGTCAGTACAGAGTACAAGTAAGCAGATCGAGTACGTCTTCTAATCATTATGCAACGAACAATTAGAGCTAATTTGGGGCTTAGGCCATGCAAAACAAGAGATATACAAGGAAAACGTAATTATGTTTTCAAAATAACGTCTGTTACTTGAAGATTGCCTTCAACTATTCAACATGCACTGTTTTGATCTGACTCTACTGTGTATGAGTCAGTATTTTGCTCGGGCAGGCAATCACCGTCACAGGTGTATGCACCTATAGTTTTAAACTATCATATTTAACAGGCATCCAGACGATTTGAAACTTGAGATAGCTGAAATCATGAGACTGCTAAATGTACCTTTCATCATGTTTTCTATGTTTTGCTTGTTTAGTCGTGAAGACAAGGTAGATGTAATCTGGCCCAGTCCTAAGTTCCACTTGAGATATGAATCATATAAAGTACTTGTAAAATCAAATCTTTCTTGGAAACTAATAACAACTGGCAGCATCGAAGCTTGTATACTCTTCAGTGCTGGTCTCATATTCGGTTTCCAAACAAACCTCATAGATCAATGCTACAGTATGCTGCATACTAGTGACACTTCGTGATTCAACCCTGTTCAATTCCTCCCATAGAGCGAAGCAGAAGCACAATTGATCCTTCAGACAGGCCCAAGAATTCAATATCAACCGTTCACCGTTGCATTTCTTTGAACCTAATCGTTCCGGCCTCCTTGGTTTCTACACTTCAAAACTATGGGTTATACCGCTCGAGGTCCTCTCAGCCAATGAGGCCGATGCCAAAGCTATAGCCATAGAACAGGCGGACTCAAGTTCGGTAATTTGATTGATAACACTTACCAGTCCTCCGTAGTCGATGTAAGCTATCAGGCAATTATGTGTAAGCCAAAACTAGATCTACGGATAATGCTAGATGAGGGTCGTTGACTGAGCGGAATCCATTTATTTTAGGCCTGTGCTTTCTTAGTGTGATTTTCGGCCGGGAAGAAATCCGGGGTTATGTGGGGGGTTGTAAAGAGGGCGAACAGCGAACAGCAAACGCTTTCCAGCCATTCGGAATGGGAAGAATTGTTCACTTAAAGACTGTATGTTATTTCTCTGTTTAGATTGCATGAATTAACTCCATACGATACTTCATTCACAGCTTCGGGAGTGCTCATGTATGTACCTGCGGCTGTAGGACAGTCATGAACTTTTAGAGGATAAGTAAATGGAGGCTTCCAGCTCGGGCCACTAACGTTGAATGCGTCAACACCCCTCGTTCGTTCGCCTTCAGCCTCGCCCTTTGCTCTTCCAACCATCGCTCCTCGCTCCTCTTCACTGTCATCCTCCTCCTCGACACCCTCCAGCAGCCATGGATCACGGACGCGACCCTTGCCCCTATGTCATTCTCAATGACTTTGGCGGTGCTTTCTGCATGGGCGTAAGTCTAGCCGGTCCCCCTCCTCTCGACCTTGCACCGCCAATCGCAACAAAAAGATCCCATCGCTGACTTGGTCTCTCCCTCTTGCCAGGCCATTGGCGGCACCATCTGGCACGGCATCAAGGGCTTCCGCAACTCTCCATATGGTGAGCGACGTATCGGCGCCATCACCGCTATTAAAATGCGCGCCCCCGTCCTCGGCGGCAACTTTGGCGTCTGGGGCGGTCTCTTCTCGACCTTTGACTGCACCGTAAAGGGCGTCCGCCAGAAGGAGGATCCATACAATGCAATCATCGCAGGCTTCTTTACCGGCGGCTCCTTGGCTATCCGAGGTGGCTACAAGGCTGCCCGCAACGGCGCCATCGCCTGCGCCATCCTGCTCGCCGTCATCGAGGGCGTCGGTATCGGGTTCTCCAAGATGTTCGCCGGCAGCACCAAGCTCGAGGCTCCTCAGCCCCCTCCCAGCGAGGCTACTATGTAAAACGAGCGACGGTATCAAGTTTCACGACGGCCAACATTTTCCACGATACGATCGGATCTCCCCTCTCAACTCCACGCAACCTAATTCTACTGGCCCGGCCTTCGACGAGCGGGCCATTTGTATTATCTACCACGACGGATAAAATTCCCGCGGGTTCCAATTCCTCGGATCATCGGGTCGGCGTTCTATGTATAACAGACGAGTTCCGGGAGGGCTGGGGTTGGGGCTGCTATACTTCATGCGAGACGACAGACGAATGGGTATCTACTCGGACAAGAAGTGATTGGCTGTACTACTCAAAATGGAGGGTATTTGAATGTACAATTGCAGCATTTGGAAATAAAAGGGAACTTCCCGCTGCTGAGATATATGCGGCGCCGTGTTTCACGGGCTGGGTACAAATCGAATGCATAATGAGATTCCTCTACTCCGTCTCTACGTGCCATCTTATTGCTAATCTATAGGTAATCCGGCGATCCGTTAGACCAGACACTCATCACGGGCTTCCCCTTGTCATCTATCCAGGCCCTAAACATGCCTCCGCAGTTGAAATCCATCAATACCTCGGATTGTGTGTCAACAACACGCCCATCCGAGTCGCGGACGACAGTGCACTCGATGCCAATGATCCCACCTTGGCCCTCCCCTGTCTGACCCCATCGATCACCCGCGCTCTTCTGCAGTTCCCCGCCCGGTCCCGCGACGTGAGTTATTGCCTTTGCTCCAGACTCTGGTTTCCATCTCGCCATGGCGGCATAGGTCCGTAAAGCGTTGACGCGCAGAAACGAGTCGCCGTTTCCGGTCCCAGACCCCCCGATTGATCTGGTCGTATGTGTCCGGCTACTGCTTGAACCAACAGGTACATACATTGTGGGAGTGGGCAAGCAGTCTGCCAGTGTTCCCTTCAAGACATCGCTCAGCACAAGCGATGGACCTGGTCGAGTGATGCTGTCTTTTAACCGGTCCCAAATAGTTGTCCTCGTCGAATCTCCATCTTCAGTCCACTCCTCTGCCCAGAAGCCGGCACCAACAACAGGCGTATCACCGATGCGACCTGTGAGTTTGTTCGTCAAGCCTCCGGTGCTGGTTGCGGCGCATATGACGCCGTCTTCGTCAAGGGCGACAGCTCCGCAGGTGCCTTGTGGAAGATACTCTGTCGCGCTCCAAGACGCCTGTCCTTGGCCACTCTTTTCCCGTGCTAGGGCGCGGATATGCTCGTCCCAGCGCTCTTGCGTGTAAAAGTAACCCGAGTCGACCATTTCTAATCCGTACTGCTCTGCTAGCTGCTCTGCTGCTTGACCAAATAGTTGCGTGTGCCCTTGCGCCGAAGGTACGTCAAGTCCAACGGAGGATCCAGCCGAGATCCGGGTGTCGCGCGCTTCAAGATCATGCTCGCCATGTTCAAGCATCGCCCGGGCCAGGAGGACAGGGTTCTTGACGTGCCGGAGACCCATAACGCCTACGCCGCGCTTCTTAAAGCCTCGAGATACCATCACCGAGGCTTCCAGCTCGTTGATTCCATCGCGAGTGAACACAGCGCCATGTCCACTGTTGAAAAGGGGATTATCTTCCAGTAGTTGAACTGCAAATGTCGCTATTTCAAGAGCAGAAGGGGGCCGCTTTGGCGCCTTTTCGGAAAGCGCCGCGGCTTGTCTCTTCATGTACGCATCTGTTTTTGTGACCTCAGCACAAAGTTAATAAGATCTGATAACTGCGAGTATGTCGAATAGAGAGGCTCACAATATCAATGAGTGCCTTGCGATAAGCCTCATACTTGTCTGCGGGAAAGTCCTGGCGCCGAATGTTGCCCGCCCCGCCATGAATGATAAGCCGAGGCTTAACTTTGTGGGCACTCTGGTTCTGAGCTCTGTACTCCATCTTTTACGCGTTTGAAGGCTTCTTCTAAATCCTTGAGATGGTTTGTAGATAAAAAAAAAGGTGAGAGTTGATTATCCCCTCATTGAGGAAGAGGTATGACCATGGTGCTCATCCAGCCCCACAGTTGACAACAACTCCGACAACTTTTCTAATACCTCAGCGCCAGACAAGCTCAGAACTTGTATGTTACAGGAGAAGCAGAGAGATAACTACAGGAGTCTCACATAATAAATACTGATTCATTGCTGATAGCTATATAGGTCGCAAAATTTCACGTCCGACCTGACGCCATATGCATATGCTCCGTAACACCATTCGGCTGTCCGAATTCGCCATCACCACTGAAACATCAACGCCAAACTCAACGTAGCAAATCACGCTGCTGAAACTATGCTGGCAAACCCTCTGGGCTGGTTCAATGCCCCCTCAAAGCAATCGCTGCTTTCACGGCTTTGTTCACATCAGCGGGTCGGAGTCCGGGAGTTCGACCAAGGCAAACCGACATGCTAGTCATTTCTAACGCGCATTAGCTACTCGACCTGTATGATACAGATTCATCAAGCATAACTTACCAGCCACCAGACGATTAACATCAATCGTCACCTTGGTTCTCATCCAACTCGAGCCTGCAGACCACGCTCGTGGAAAGTATGACGCTTCCAAAAATGATCCCATCCCAAGGCTCAGCTGCTGTGCATCTGGGGGTTGCATTTGTGGCATGAAAGATGCTAGGTCATGGCCCATCGACGGCGCCATGAGAGATGGCGTGGACATTGATGAAGTATTGGCTGCAAGGGTTGTTGGCACATCATTCGGCCACGTGTTACCCGCACCATGGCCGCTATGTGAAGGCATGGTATAAAGCTCTGGGCCAGGCACGGGTAGATGTGAACCTCCAAAGAAGCCACTGTTGCTACTGCTGCCACCCCCGTCAGTATTAGATCCGAAATTTGAAGCATCATCAAGTGCGCCCGGATCAATCTCTGCATCAACGAAATCCGCGTTCTCGGGAATTACTATGCCTCGTTGGCGCAGGTAGGTCTCGACTTCATCCGCATCAAAAAAATCGCCTTGAAAGCCTTTGTACATCATCCGCATTCGGTCATCCAGGCAGTCATCTTTGGCAGCCTCAATATCTGGGTTAAATGGACCCATTGAGAAGCCAGTCATTTCCGCAGGTTTCGAGGTCTCGAGAAGACCTTGGTTACCAATCGGTAGCCCACCTCCAACCGAGTTCATCATCGGCTGGCCTCCGCCTCCTCCATCACCGGAGAAGAATGTGCCGGCACCACCAAGGCTGGTGAAAGGGTACTGCCAATGAAATAAACTCTCTTGGCTTGGCTTGTTGAGTACCCTGGTCAAGCGGCGAACGATGGATTCCCGAGGCTCAAATAGCAGGCAAAATCCGAAAACACTTGCGTAACGATGCGGAGGCGGGTTGGCCATCGAGGCCAGTCTAAGGCCAGCCTCCAATGTTGCTCTCTGTAAACGCCGACCAAAGGTCCGCTCTTGGGAAGCATAAGAAGATGGTGAAGCGAGGCCAGGAAATGGTGTAGAGAAGAATGGGTCGTTGTTGTGAGCGACTGGGGCCTGGGTGTCATAGACGGGGAAGCTCGCGTTCTCTGCCGTAGGCATAGTGATTATTTCGTATGGTAGATTGAGGGGTGGAGTAAGCTGTTGCTGGAAAGACCCATCAATCTTCGGCGGGGTGGTAAGATGAGGTTCTTGAGGACCAGTACAGGGAACCTCCTGGGTTGATGCTATAATGCCCCCGCTTGAGGAGCTGGACGAGCCAGAACGAGAGTCCCGGCTATCTTGTGGACGAACCTCTGCTTGAGAAGTCTCTTGCGGAGGGGAAACGTAGATATCCTCGGAAGCATCTTCGGCAGATTTGCGTGTGAGAGATAGAAACTTGCGTGTTGTGTCGTTGAGGCGTCGTGCCATCTCTGGGGCGCTTTCAAGCATTCCTTGAGCAAGAACAAAGTCGAAGAAGCTCATAAACTCCCGGCCCATACTCTCATTGGCCTGTTCTAGATCCTTAACCTTTTGTTCCAGGCTAGTGATGGCAGTATCCTTGCGGTTGCGGTAGGCTCGCTGGGCCAGGCGAATTTGAGTACGGCGACGCTGATTCAAGTCAGGGAACAGGTTTGAAAGACAGATGATACAATGGCCCTAGGTGATGGAGAGCGATTTCAAAACTTACATCTTGTGCGCTCTCATCTTTGGTATCGAGCCGAGGTCGGCCTCTCGAGCGCTTCTTTCCTCTGTCTTCATCATTATCCTCGGAGCTCTTGGCTCGCTTCTGCGTTGGGAGCAGCCCTGCCGCCGGCTCAGGTGGCTCGGCCATGACTGAATATCCCTTGTGAAGTCAAGGCACTATGGCTTGATATGAGTTTGATCTCCAATAAGTATCTGTGGTGCTCGGGCAATTTTGTAATAGCTGCAAGCTAGTTGGAGAATCTGGAATAACTATTGAGTTTCTAAGGCCAAGAGAAGGTAACATCGAGGATTGAGTAGGAAAGCCCCTGTTTCAGTCCGCGCTGGATGACGATCAGGGTTGGCGTGAGCACGGGGGCCTAAGATGTCAGCATCATGTTCCGTCTGCAATGTGCCCGTGGAACGGAACGAGGCAGGTCGTCAGACAGCCAAGATTAGGGTCCGAAGCACCGGATCCGACAGCCCGGGTCACTGCCGTTCGTGGTCCGTACGCTGGTGGGGATAGACGGAAGATGCGGAGCCGAAAGCGATGATGAGATGGATGAGCCGCAGATGAATGAGAATTGGAAGATGGAGTTGGGGGTTGATCAAGGAGGTCTGTGCCGCTTAACTAGTCGCGGGAATGGCAGTTCAACGCGTCTCATTGGCTGAAGAGAAAATTGGCGACACCTCACGGTTGGCCGATATTTACAAATGTTGCTTCTTTATCCTTACATTGAGACCTGACTGGTTCCTACATCTTCCACTTGATCTTCTTGATATAACTGTTAACTATACAACTGTCTGCTTTTGGCTCCATCACTCTTCGGTCTCACTTTGGCACTTGAGCATGTAATTTGCGGTATCGGGAAGTTGCTAGCTCTTTAACCAAAAACTTGTAACTATCCCCTGCACTAATCCGCTGGGTCCATCGGCAGTTCAGATCTGAGTATGTAACCCACCTGCAATGGCAGTTGTTGTTGCGGGGGCAGAAAAGTCTGAATCCATTTGAATGGCGTCTGCAGTCAATCATAAAACATCTCCCGCTCTTAGTGCTCTACCAACTCCGTTCTATCAATTGCAAAGCCGTGGGTATATATTGTGCAAAAAGTACGGGTGTTGCCCTTCTCATCTGCGGAGGGCTTTGATGGCCGTGAATGCGTCAAGAGGGAACCTCGTCGATATATCGGCAGCCTCCTTCTCGCTATTTCTGTTGCCATTTCCTCCACTTGGGCCTTGCTTTCGCGCCCGAGGTATCTCCAAGTCCCTTACATAGTCTCTCCACTGTTGCGATAGGAAGGGATCTTCGAAGGGTTGCTGGCTCTGTTTTTTCCTCCGTTCTGCCTCCTTTTTGCGAGCTTCTCCAAGGATTGTGTCAAGGGTTTCTTTCCTCTTAGCCACGGCCTCAGCCTCATCCAGCACCTCCGCTGGGTTCGCCCTTTCCTTCTTCTTCAATTCCCTCTCCTGCTCCGTGAGTTGAGAAAGAGCCTTGCCACGGGCTACCCAGTCATCCCAACGCTTATCAAGCTGAATCATATACCACCTCTTTGCCAAGTTTGTACTCCAGCGATATGAGCTCGAGTATTCGTCTTGTGGAGCCTGGAAGCCCTCGGCTCTCAATTGTTTGTTTACCAATTGATCCCATTGATCCTCTTGATCGGCTGTAGACATATCATATTCGTCAATGTCCATAACAGCCCATATATCTTTCCTGAAAATTTTGGTCTTCAGGCCGATTGATCGTGAAAGGACGTTTGGTTGTGGCTTCTTGATACGCAAGAATACCTGGCCTTCGGACGTTGAGCCGAGTACGGGTACTTTGCGCTCGCCTATAAAGGCAGAACGAGGGAGGGGGCGAACTGTTGGTTCGTATTTTGGAGGCTCTCGGGATCCGGAGACCTTGGTAAGAAGCGGAGGATTGTGCCTCCGCTTAGGCCGGGGAGGGGTCTTTGAGCGGGAGCGAGCAGAGACTTCGTTTCGTTTTCGTAGGTATTGGATGATTTGGGAGTGTTCGGGATTGTTCTCGGCTTGGCCTTTCGTCAACAGGGTCAAGAACTGGGCGGCAGTTAGCATTTACACATACGTAATTGGTATAACACATGCCTTGTATCCTACAGCCATTGAGTTGTAAACGAGCCTCAAGCTGGTTAATGGTTTGTTCTTCGCAAACCGCTTCCTCACCAGGTGTGCTATAGGATGTCTCGGCCCCCTGTGTTGAAGGTCTTTCGGTAAGGGAAAATTCTTCCCTAACTTAATCAAGGCACGGTAGAGTGCTAATGAGGCGACCCGATGTCGCGAGTTGCGTGCGGGAACGAACGGTTGGCGGATCATGGCGGTGGTGCTAGATGATCAAGGTTGAATCTGAATCATATTGGCCTTCTTGGTTGGTTGGCAGGCGTCTCGTTTGGACCCGTGCCAGCCAGCTAAGGCCAAGAAGGGCGACCCGATTGAAGTGCGGCAGAGCACAGGGTTGTAAAGAGTCTGTAATGCGATCTTAAAGTTGTTGATCTATTAGGCGATATACGGCTGGAGATTTTGCGACTTGGGGTGTTGAACTGATGACTAATCATTTCAACACCAGGTAATTAGTTACCGAGTACTCCGCACTGTGCTTCAAAAGGTTCCTACTTGCTTCTTGTGATCTATTTGACGACGTGATGTGTTTTGAAAAAGTGGATATGTTTTCCGGTATTGATTACAAGTCGATTAACTACATGTAGGCGTTATCGCTATGTATTTCCATCACCTGCTGTCAACCCTTGGCACCGTAACCGCGCAAACGCCGTGTCATTGAGGTTGGTGCCACTTATATTCATTGCCTTGTGAAATGACCCGGTACCGCGCGTCAATGCTCCGCATCTTGTTAAGACTGATGCGCCATCACTATCAGAGTTAGTACGACAGCCTTGCTTGCTCATACTCCGAGGACCATTCGTTCAGGTCAGTGCTCTCCATTGATTTTGATCCGTCATGGAATCCCACAGGCTCTGCTCAATTAGAACACCGCTTCAGCTGGGTGTTAGAGCTTATCAGAGTTGGAAGCTTGCCTACCTAAGTCGAGATTGCGTCTGAGATCCCATAGAAGAAGAATCTTTTTAGGAGTGTTTTCCTGAAGCAAATGCACCCATATAATTACGAGTTCCGTTGTTCAGCTCGCAAGTTCTTGAACCCAGGTCTGTCGCTGAATGGACAAGGGCTGTCATTACAGCAAACAATGCCTTATCAGCTGTGAAAAGAAAAATGCAAAAGCACATGGATGGGTATAATACTCAAGAATTCTGTTTTAAGTACGGAATCCTCATCACACAGTTATGGGAACAGGCAATGACTGAGCCAGGTCTTTTTATCCAGGCCTGGCACTTAGGGCCTCCCCACTTAAAACTACGGCGTGGACACTTCGAGATGATCCGGTTCAGCCCAAGTCCCAGACCTTGTCTTCACCTATGTAGTCCAGGCCCAGAGGGTGTGAGTCGATTCCAGCCAGCGATGAAACGATGATACTGGCACACAGGATGCATCACAACCCACGGGATATGCACGGAAGGAGACAGGTATCTGAGTAGCTATCAGTTGTAGTCTAAGTATGGCCTACCTATGAGAAATCCGAGTCTATTCTCCAATGCGTACACTCTTCTTCGGGTCACCAAGTGGCTGCGGCACCCAACACTCCTTGCGCACCATCCAAGTCTAGTTTCGGATGCTTCCTCTGTCTCGCGCAATCAGGCGCGCTGGATCATGGCCTCACGGTCCGGACCAGTGCCGATGTACTTGATCTGCCCAACGTTAGCAATTGCGGTGCAGGCCAGTATGCGCGCCCACTTACCTTGACTCCGACAAACTTCTCGATGTACTACTGGTGGTCAGCGCCACTGTCGGCCACGCTGGCTCATATGAATATACTCACCTCGACGTAATCACGGGCCGCCTTAGGGAGATCGTAGTAGGTCCTCGCGTTAGTGGTCGGCTTTTGCCAGCCTGGCATCTCGTGGTAAACCACCTCAGCTCTGTTCAGGATGTCAAGATCCGCAGGGTAAGAGTCCAGTTCCTGTGCAAGCTGTTAGTACCTCCACAATCTATCATGATCTAGTTGGCATTACTGACCTCTCCATCAATCTTGTAAGCGATGGCGATCTTGATCGTTTCGAAAGTATCCAAAACGTCGAGCTGTAGAGTGTTAGAGAGTTTAGACACATGCCACAAGCATACCATGGGTACTGTCTACCTTCGTGAGATTCAGGCTGGTGTAGTAGTTGATCGAGTTACTGTACTTGACAACAACAAGATCTGTGTGTACTTATCAGTTGTGTTCCCTACTACTCAAGGTTTTGAGGTTGTCCTACCGAGCCTTAGAACGGTCAGTAAGTAGGTAAGCAGCTAAGAGTTATGATAAAAACTCACCATCCACATCGGCGTCTGCGGCCAGTCGACGTTCCCTAAGTCTTGTCAGCGGTAGAAGCTCGAAACCTTCAGGACGCAGGTGTGACCTCACCCATTCGCGTCCAATCTCCTGGAACTTGGTGCCAATCCTAAGGTTGTCATTCAGCTTCTGAGTGGCTTCAAGGTAGTAACTACGACGCACTCTTCGGTATCCTCAGTCTTAAAGGCCCCTGCTCCGACACGGGTGGTATCTGTTGCGAGTTAGAAGTGAATCACGGCCTTGGAGCAAGTGACATACAAGCCTTGACCACTCCAATTGTCTCTGTGATGTTCTTTGGGTTCAGTGTGAGTCCACCAATAATACCAGCAAGCGTAGTACTTGAGGAAGTGACGAACTGCAGTTAATCATGAGTATTGGTACAAACGAAAAAGCCAAATTGGCGGAAGCTTACTGGGTAAGAGCCATAATCAACATCTAGCATCAGTGCCTGTTCAATTGGGAACAAGCACAAGCGCCAGGCCCCATAACCCCTTTCCTTCACAAGAGACTTGACTGGTGCCGATTTACCAGCATCGCGGGTCGTGTAGAGGTTTGACATGAGAATAGAGCCCTGGGGTCATTTAAAAACAGGCTTTTTGAGCGCGGTGTGCTTTGAGCCTCGAGACACCATAGTTGGATCTGCTCCGAGTTGATTCCAGGGCGCAATTCTCACATGAAACTGTCATCAACTCCACCGACCACGCTCCATAACCAACAAGTCAATGAGTTGAAGGCAGGTCTCCGTGTGTCTCTCGGATCCTGCCGAGGCGTGAACATAGTGCACAGCTTGCTACAGCGCAAACGCCTTGTTGGGTTCCGCCAGCGAAGTGATTGCTCAGACGAGCACCATGTCCCACCCCGAGCGAGAATCCTTGCGGGACTAGGAAAGAGGACTGTGGGACCACGGACACCGTGATCGTTCCACCAATAAGTCAGTACTATTCATTTAGCTATAGGATGAGAACCTTACGTTTGCACCTTCGATCACAATTTTTGTGTTGCTCTGTTGTGCGGATCTCATGAAGGACACGCCGTCCACGACGTACTTCTGCAGCGTCTGCCTGTACTCGTCGAAACGAGCAAGCTCGGCCTTAATGTCGTATTCGAACAGTTCTCCAAAGCGCTTTTGGTAGCCATCAGCTAAGCGCCTCACCTTCTGCTCGAAAAGGTCAGGGTGGAAGACATCAGTCAATTTGATGCCAGTTCGCTGGGAAAGTTAGCGCACAGTCCGCTTTCTTGTCACAACTATCTCTTACCGCTCTGCTTGTCTGATAACAGGGACCAATACCTATGGCGGATGTTAGACCTCGTTGCTAGATAGCGTCGCCAGCACGACGATGACCGAGATTCTCCCCGCTATTAAGATTTGGGAATGTTTGTAATGAGGTGATAGAAGTAAAAAAGAATAATCCGGCATGGAGTCCTGGGGATAGCGTACCGCGCCTTGTAGTTCCGATAGCTCCGTCTGGGGCAGATGTTAGCTGCTGGTTCTTAACGACAATGTCGGAAACTATGGGACGAACCTCCAAGTTCCCTCTCCTCAAGACCATCCACTGCAATGTGCAGGTCCAAGAGGACATTGACCCGGTCAGAAACAAGGATCCGATCATGCACCGCTACCAAGCCCTTTTCCTCGAGCTCTTGGAGCTCGCTGAAGAAACTCGGACTAAGAGACAGAGTCAGTCTTCTTGGCGTGTTCGGTTAAAGGGCGCGAGCCAGGCGAGACATCAGCAGCATGCCGATGTGGTAGTCGAGTTAGGGGTTGAGGATCATATGAAGACTAACACGTGGAAGACTACGCCCGAACCGATGAAGTTCATGCTATGATACTTGTCAGCCTCGCCGTTGTCAACTTGAACGATCATTATCATTGACATACCATTTTGGGTTGATCAGCCCAGACGGTAAGAGATGAAAGCTGCCTCTATGTTAGGAGCCACCCAGTCCTTACAGGTGTGCTGGTTCTCACCTATACGAAACTCCGTTTACACTTTGCACCTGTTAGCAACACCATATATGTATATATATCGATATATCGACTGATACAAAAGGGTTCGACCAACCGCACGAGATGTCCAGCGTTATTCCCACCCTTGAAGTTCGTTAGCAGATATTTCAGCGCAAATTTATCGGTTGGGGATGGTTTCGCGATCGGTGGAAGCCGTTGGTCGACCGGATTCTGCCTGCGTTGTGCTTACCGCGGCTCGGGCACAGAGTTGCGCCTCCTGGCACTGTCCATCAACCAACTTGCCCTTCTGAATACGCAATATCGTTAGTGCCCATTGTCATCGGCTGTGTTGGGTTCTCCGCGAGTGCTCACGCCTTCGTCGCCTACGGAGGTTCTGGTCAGTATAATGAGAACGAACCGATATCGGCTAGGTGCGGAGGAAGGAGATCTGCCAGGTTAGGGAGAGAACATACCCCATTGGGCCCCAAGAATCACAGTGATCGTCATGTTGAGCTGGATCAGGTTTGGCTGTCGTCGGTGCCGTCGTTGTGATTGTAGAAAAGAAAAAAAAGGTACGATTCGAACAAAGTGACGAATTTTTTAAGCCGCGGGCTGCTTCTGAAAGGTGCGTCAGAGATACAGAGCAGCCGCGTGATTTAGCGGGGTATTTGCAGTATGCCCCTCCATCCCACCATCATGCACTTCTTCCAGTACAATCAATCATTAACTTAGTAAGGAACCGGCATGTCCTCGACCAAGATAACTTCAAACGTAGATGATAGTTTGTGTAAGGCACTTTGGAATCTATATTGTCTTTTTATATGGTAAGCATTATGTTCTTAACTGCCTGATGAATAAAGTCAGTAATATTTTAAGCACTCAATTGCTACCGGCAACGGGACGGCCAGGAACCGCTTTATGATTCCTCCGATACTTACTCCGTACAATAACTACAGAGCTGACACGCCGGCCAGTGGGTACTGTACCAGATCTGGTGCCCACAGGACTGGTCCCACAAAGGAGAGGTATGACAGGCATCATGTGATGCCGCGAGAGTGGGTAAACTTCGGGTCTGTTCCAGAACTCCGCTTAACATCTTGCCAGAGAATATCAAGAGACCCCGTACGCTCTGCCATAGACAAGTCAGTGAAGTACGGGTTAGTAATTGGGTTGGTAACGACCATCGAAATCCCGCTGTTATGCGTTTCTAGCTTCGTTGTCTTTTTGCTAGGTTTCAAACAAGTGATCGTTTGAAGTTGGTTTTGGTAGTGGCTTCAGTGTCGAGCGT
>JADDON010000746.1:0-16448 GCA_017140175.1 Fusarium staphyleae | reverse complement strand
GAGGCAGCCACCTTCCAACAGGCGCATCTTCTGTAAACGAGACACTCTATCATGGAACCATTATCTTGAGCATTAATCACACTTGCGCGCAGTGAAGAGCCAAGCTCCTATTGTTGCCGCCATGATGAAATGCTCGGAGTGAGCAGCCAGCGAGCACGCCGAGGTTGTAAAAGCAAAAGACGTGATTCATTTCCCATCAACCTGACTAATCCTCATAAACAGAGATCCCCAAATTCACGTTATCGCAACATGTCCAGCTCAAGCCGCCCGGCTCCCCTCGAGATTCTCAGCCGCGCTCTTGCTCCTGGGGTCGTCCTTCTGGCCATAGAGGTTCGAGTCACCGCCCAGCTCCTCGATCACGCGCCGGCTGTTTTCCTTGCTAGCTTCGCTAGTGTCTATGCCAACCGTTAGAGACGATGAATGGGCATAGTTAGTTATCGGGGGAAAGAGGGGAGACGTACTGGGGTTGGACAGATTGGCCCTGTGGCCCTGGATCTTGTGGGAGATGTCCTCGCCGCCCTGGTTGAGCTCCTTCATGTCGTTCGAGATGACAGATCTGTCTCCGGCGGAATTCATTTTGATGGTATTTTCGAAAAGTTGATTTGATGCAGTATTTTCTTGCTTCGTGATCGATTCATCTATCGTCGTGGAGAGACAGCTGTTCTTTTATGTTTATGTGACCCCACGGCATTATGACGTCGCCCTCCTCCAACAACAATCAATGCGATGCGGGCAGTTATGTCATGGCGATGATTGTTCCTCAGGCACGATAGACAAAAAAAACAAGGAAGCTTTCGTTACTGCATGCGAAACGCGCCCCCAACTCCAGGCTTGCGATCTCGATGAAAAACGCGGTTTGCAGTGTTACACGGCCACTATTGATTGCCCGGCTGCTGAGGCTGGGCATGGCAAACATCGGAGAGAATTTATGCTGTGTCCTCCTTGTGACACTACATCTGTATCATGGCAAGCTGGACGTACTTCCAGTCTGCCCATACAGATGTATGAGCAATGTTCTACTAGCAGTACAACATACCCGTCAATCACTCAAAACCAACACATGGCCGCGATGCTCGATAAGCCCGTGCTGGGGATCAAAGTACCAGAGTCCCTATCAAAGAGCAACCCAAAATGGATATAAAAGCACTTTATAAAGTATTACAAGAAGTGAATACGCCCAATGCCATGTTAGTATGTAGTCCCTTTCCAACGCCACGCACATTGAAACGACATGTCTCATTCTTCCGATTATCCCCCTTTTAAATTAAAAGGTGGCAACAGACCACACGGCCCCCCCTCTCATTGTTTCGATATGCCCAGGCCCTCATTGCCAGGCTTCGGGCTCTGCGTGTGCGAAATCTCATGCTCCTGACCCGTGCCAAGCTCCTGCGCAAATGTCGTGGTACCGTCCATCTCCTGCACCGGCACCATATGTGGGCCGTCGTACTGCTGCTGATTCACGTAGCCCGGGCTGTTGGGTGGGATCGAGCTGTTGTCCGAGAAGTGGCCATAGGACTGGGGGCGTTCGAACTGGGAAGGCTGCGGCGAGTACTTCTGGTACTGGTCCGTGGACGAGACGCCGCTGGGATAGTAGGGCACAGCAGTGGGCGTTGAAGCAAATGATGCTGTGGTTCGTCAGTAACAACCCTTGGATGTATTTGCCACGGAAATCCTTTCTTACATTGGTAGTTACTCATGGGAGACTGTGTGTTAAGAGCGCCCTGGTTGTAGCCGCCAGGCATGTCCGCGTATGGATGCTGCTGGTGCTGCTGGTGCTGCTGGTCCATCGGGGGCACGCTCTGGAACTCCTGACCCGGTTGCTTCTTCTGCCGGGGCTTCCACCAAAACATCCATATCAAGAAAGCGATAACGGCGAGGCCACCGACTACCGCACCAACGGCGATTCCGGCAGTAGCTCCAGTGCTCAGTCCGCCGCCACCACTGATTGGCCCGTCCGTAGATTCGCTGGTATCTGTAGCGGTAGCGGTAGCCGAGGAGGTCTTGGATGTCGAGGTAGCCTCATCACCCTCGGGGTTGAGGAAGTCGAGCCTGTTGTTCTCAATGCTCGAAAGTTCAGCTGGGACCAGCTTGTCCCTGGGACAACCGTCATTGCAGGCGTTCTCGCTGCAGCATCCCAGATAGGGCGGGTCGGTAAAGGCGCAGGTGTACCAGTTCTTTACTCCTTGAGAATTGGAGCAGTTTTGCTGAGGCATATCCTTATATGAGTCGCCCTTGAAAGTCGCCGCGCGCAGTTTCCCATCCGGGCATTTCCCATCGTTATCGCTACTGCAAGGGTCGGTAGTGCAGCAACCGATGAACTGAGTAGCAGTATCCTCACAGATGTAGAAATCGCCGCTGGCGCAGCTGAGGCCGAAGAACTTATAAGGGTCAGACATTGTCGAGGGTGGATCGAACGCTGTTTGTTGTCAAGCTTGAAGTCGGAACTTAATAACAAGCAGTGGCTCTTTTTCGCCGAGTGCAGGCAATGGAAGAGAAGAGATAATCGAGAAACAACTCGACACGAGAACGGCAGGGACTTAGAGAATAAGCGGCTCTTTCATTCACTTCGTCAGCAATCCTTGTAACCCTCCGCAATGGTCCCTAAGGTCATCCCGCATCAGGTTATCGCCAATTGAGACTTCAGCGTGGATACCCAAAGGCTGGGCAACATGGATATAATTGGACCGGGGTCCCTGAAGGCCTCGTCGTGCAACCATTTGCGTATCCCCGTCCATTTAGTGGGTTGTGCTGAACGTCTTTGTCTCTGCATGTCGACGTTGCTGCGGCTATGCAGTAGTTTTGGCCCCCAAGTGCTGCAGCCTGAGCTGTAGGAGACAATACTGCGCACTTTCCCATAACTTACTTCTTGACAAGTTCGCAATGGTACTCATGCCGTCCAAGTCGAGAGGCCCATGGCGCGTTGTCAACTTTGTGTTAATGTAAACGGTCGAGGTGATTCCCGCGCCTCTCAGCGCGGAAACTAGGCTCGGCTGAGCCTCCGCGTCCGTGCCGCAACTCAAAGACCAGGCCCATAAGTTGACCAACCCATCTGCAGCCAAGAAGAACTAACGTTAGGTAGGCTGGAGCCCGCAGAGCGAGGCTGGAGCCCGAAGAGCGAGGCCTTGCTCCACAAGCAGACAAGCTGTGGGACCCACATGTAAGCCAGTTGATGCTAATTTCATCTGAAGGTCTCTATATTTGTTTCTCGTAACTGGTTTGGTGGTTGAGCATGACACATCTTTGTGAGCACGAGTGCCCCATATGCCTTGGTCTATCGAGGCTGAGGACCCCAATACGCACATGGCAAAGTTTGAGGGTACAGATCATTCCCCGACAAAGCAAATTCTGACCCCCGTGCTGTCAGCTCTTGGCATCAGCTTTATTTCGTGGCTTACATGTTCTGCAAGGATTGTGCAGTTATGTATCAAGACTACTCCGTCCGGAGTATTCTGTAGCCAGTTAGCCATCAAAGTTACAACGCCATCTCTGCATGATTGCTGACATCGACATGGTTCAGGTCAGCCTCTTCATTACCGCGAGAGGGGGTCGGCCGGGGAGACTGACGCAGGAGTCCATTGCCTTACAGCTCTCACAACGCAAAGATATCCTTTGTCCACTAGGAAAGTCATCACAAGAGCTGAAAGCTGGTATGCCTTGAGTGAAGCTCGTGCTGGCTGCCATATCCTCGATATCTAATATCAAGATCCAGATGTGCAAAGCGAGGCGGTGTGGGGTCCGATCCATCACATAGCCCGCTTTTCCCTCTGCATCTCCATCTCTTCCTCACACGACAGCACAGCCTGACAGCCTTGAGACCATCCCTGTAGCTGAATTGACCTAGCCAGTCAAAGCGCCGACACCTCAATTAAGGAACACGACCTCGCAGTTACAACTTACGACTAGGGCCTCGGCTCTGATGTGGATCCTCCATGCAGTCTTTGTTTGTAGGGACTTCCGTAAACATCCCTGAAGCTCCAAGCAGCCCAGCCAGGCTGCCAGGACACATAAGGCTGCAGGGGTTGTAGACGACAAGCATGTCCTTTACGGAGTACGGAGTAGGTTTCGTCCAATTTCCCGCTCATGGGAGCGAATATCCGGAGGGTTTGTTTACAACATGATGTGCTTCCACAAATATGTCTTGTCCAAGTCAGACACTTTGCCAGAGTTCAAGTACTTCGGCCGGTGTCCTTGGTGGTTCTTTTTCGTATCGAAAGCGATGTCGTGTATGCGTAGAGATCGACAAGCTTACGTGCCTTGGTAAACAGCCGCAGGATTGCAAAGCCACTCCCTCCATTATTCGGAAGACGTACCCGTACTGTCCACAATCGACGAGTACGTAGTAGAAGCATCTCAAGCCAACGTTTCAGGTGGAACAAAGAGCTGGCTAGCATCTGACCCACAGCTTCGAATTCTAATGCATGGGCCACCGCCAAACAGCGCCGAGGAATGGGCCGCTCCTCAGTGGTCGTGACAGTCGCAAGCAGCTGAGTACCTTGACCTGAATATGGTCTAGCGAGCCACCGTCAAAGAATACGTAGGTAAATAGTTATGCAGGACGCTCTTGTCATAGTCTCAGCGTCCGAACTTGGCTGGAAATACCTGCGGCAGCTGCTCGCCCCTGACTCTTTGTGCCAACTGCGCCACAAATGTCCAGGCAGCTTCAGAGAGGCTTTGGCTCATCTCACCGAGCATCAAGATCTTGAGGCGAGCCTGTCCTAACACGAATCCGGCGCAAGAGATCTGCGTAACGTGTACACTGGGGTGGAAGAGGTTCAGTGCCAGATGTTGATCAAGGTATCGTCCCAATGCTTCCGTAAAGGGAGACGTCTTGTTATCCTCATTCGTCCGCCATGCCCAACCATCGTCCGTGTTTCCGCCAGCAAGCCTTCGGCGCTCACGAGCGTCTCCTTTCCAATGAGTTCTCTCTGAAGGCGTACATTTTTGTCCAGCAACCACGAAGCGTCGGAGATCTTGGGATGCAATAGTAATATCGACTGACCTGAGCCCTGAAGTAGTGGCATCTCCATCAGGGCGCTGATCCAAAGCGAAGGGTGCCGAATTGTCGCCAGCCGATAACGGTGCGTTGAACGCCAGCGTGACTGTGAAATCGGCTCCTCTGTCGCGCACTCCGGTGTTTGCTACCCAGGTCTCCCACACACCTAGGATCGTCTTCGTTCCCAGCGTCACACGGCTTACACGGCAGTCGAAAGTTGCCGATAACCAATCGCCAATAACTGTCTTTAATTGCACAGGCATTCGCATCAACAATAGCGGAAGGTGAACAAAGCTATCTTGGCTACGTCCGTATGACTGGGGCGTATCGGAAAGGCCAGGGAGGAGAATTGCAGCGTAGACGGCGTTTTCGTGCCTGATATTGATCCAGAGACCTTGTTTTTGTTCGTATGCGAGGCCGCTCTGGTCGCCACGCAAGTTCTCAAGATCATTATCAGACGGAACTTCGCCCAAGAACGTGCTCGCACGAAACCACTGGATCTTGACCGCTCTCAGAGGTCCAACTTGTCCGGCGGGCGTGTCTGTCGCCTCCAAACCAACTTGAACACCCCGGACTACGTCACCGACAAGAGTATCACGCAGACGACTCGCGATAGCATCGAGTCGCGACGACGTGAGACCTTCGGGTCCAACATGTAAGGGCGACACGCGATGGGTAGAGAAAGTCGTGTTGAAGAATGGAGGGGTTGATTCGTCGTCATGGTCGTCAGGAGAGTTTTCGAGAGTCCTTGCGGGAGATGATACGATGCCTTGGGCGCTTAGTCGAGCCATCTTGCAGATATCAGGTGAGCTCTGCTCTGGTCGTGGGGGGGCGCGTGATTCTTTGTTTTCTGAAGTCCTCAGCTGGTGATGCGAATGTTCGTGTGGTGGGCTATTCGCTGCAAAGGACCCCGGATAGGTAATAGCTCGTTGTGGGACCTGCAATCGCGATGGAACAGTGTTGAAAATACGCCAAATATGTTCTCGGGACAGATGACGCGTTATGCAGTAGCGAGGTATGATAGATTCGTAGTGATGATGGGTGCGAGCTCGATCAAGGAGCTTGGCTTAGGTGCGTGGTGGAAAGAGCACGACAATAATTGGATGACTAAGGATGTGTTCTTGAATTGTCGCCCACTGTGATGAGCTACGCCTAAATACCTACCTACCTTATTCATCAATAGTGGTCAACATCGACAGCATCATTCAAAATCCACAAAGCAAAACACGTTTATCTCATCTCTACTTTTATTCTGGCTAAATTTTCATGATGCTATCCATAGTTGGATTTCGAAAAGATTACTTCTCCGTTAGGCAACCCTCATTGTGCTCGCTCGGTCTCGGATGAACGACCACTCAAGTTGATACCCTAGGGTAAAAGAATGATCCCTTCAGATCTGCCACTCTTGCACACCTTGAGCTGGATGTCGGTCTTCTCGCATTCAATAAAATGTCATTCCTTACAGCGGAAAGCCTCTGCGTCTTGGCAATGGCCGTTATCGACCTGGAACTACAATAAAGGCTTCTCAACCTTGACGAGGCCCTCACACGAGGAACGTTCGGCCGAAATCCCTTTGTCATTCGTACTCTATACCTGATTGCAAAATCCGTGGTATTGACACACATTACAAAGCTTCCTTATCCCCGCCAACAAAGAACTTGAGTTAAGGGCGAGAGTCAACGAATATTCTGTCGCTCAACTCCACGTCCCTTTGTCGCCATTGGAATGGATCTATACTTAGCAGCCGGTGTTAGTTGTTTTCTCTGTCTTTCCTGGCTTTGTTGTCCTATTACGCCAACTGACCCTCGATTCATCCTCGTTAAGCCAATGTCGAGTCATCCATTTTCAGGACTGCTTAAGATCCATCCATTCTATAAGACATTTGAGGCAGCATAAATATCTATTGATGTTTTCTTTCTTGATTCGACATAGTCATCTCTCAGTACAATCGCGGTCCAAACCCCCCTTTCTTCTGCCTTATGACAAAAGGAAACGGTTATACACATCACTGACTGTTTACTCCAACTCTCACCTTGATATTCGATGCGAGTTGACTGCTCTACTTCACCATCCTACTCTCCGGTTTACTAGCACTGGCTATTCGAAGCTCAACTCACCCTTACCAACAACACTATGGGTAGAGGTAAGAAAGGCAAGACAAAGCTTAAACCCAAGTCGAGTGCAGCACATGCGAGTGCAGCACAGTCGAGTGTAACACAGGATGTTACAATGGCTCAAGAGCTGGCGGATTCTGGCTATAACATGTTCCACCCGCTGTTTCTCGGAAAGAGTCGTTTTACGGCAGACCCTACATGGGTTTTGGGATACCCTCTGCCCATGTCTATGGAACCTGGCAGTTCGCATGAGGATGTGGAACCTGAGGATGGATTAAGGCAGAGAGCGAACCGCGGCTTTTCTGCCTTTCATGGATATGGACAAGACACCGTGTGGCCACCGATTGATCCTGGCTGCAGCAAGAAGGAACTCGAAACCAATATGAGGAAGCATGCACGCTTGACTGCCAAGAGGTGGACAGAGCTGAATAACCTCATAAGCGTTCACGAGGTCGGGATTCAAGCCACCATATTGAAGCTTGCTACAGGGGAACTCAAGGGCGATGGCATCCTCAGCCTCGAAGAATACCTGGAACGAAGTTGGGAGATGGCCAGAGACCTATACAACAAGGAACACGCGACACAGCCCGGCTGTATGGGATCTGACTTCTCCTTGGATCCGGAGGGTGTCATGGAGGTCGAACATTCCAGTGACCTCGAAATCTTTGCTCTCGATTTTCTCCAGGATGTCCAAGTTCCTATTGACCCTAGGGCAAGCCGCAGTTACCCCCTATATCGACATGGTGCCAACTACAAAGACGATGGTCCAATAATCAAGGAGATCCTGGGAGGCGACGACTCAAACTGGAACAAACTGCAGCAGCCGAAGATGGAACGCGGACCCATCACCTTCAACAAGAACGTTGCCCAGCACTTGCGGAAGATTAGGGCCAAGTTCCTAGTGCCACACATCAACCGTACCGACTTGGTCAATCCGCTCAACCTTCTCACGTTCATGCATTGTCGTGCTCGCCAGCCGCCGTCGTCATATGCGGCCCTTGATAATGACCTCTCTTATCTTGGGCGTCACTCCCACATCTTGGTTGGCCCATGCGATCCTTACGTCGAGTTTGCATTTGTTCCACCTCACATGGACAACCTGTTACAAGAACTCGGCGACGTTGACCCTCACTTGGGGCTCACTGCGTGGTGGAAGTACAATCTTCCTTGTTATGCGAAAAAACACCCCATGCTCGACAAAGTGCATTCGGATCTCTATTTTTCTGGTGAGCTATACGGAAGCATGGAAATGTGGCTGATCCTGCAATCACAATCCATCACATTTGCCTTTCTGTCAAGCCTGTGTAGGCAGATGATTGCTATCGCCGGAGACAGCCCAGGAGTCGGGCGCACACGACGCGAGAAGGACGAAATGAGAATCAGTGCACGTGAGACACTCAAGAGATTGAGGCTGACAAACGAGACCCCGACGTGGCAAGACCTGCCATCCATAAAGCAATATGAAGCGGCGGCTGGGAAGTTCATGGCGCGTAGATACGCGCTCACAGTCCTCTCCAAGATAGAACGGTCGGAGGATCACCTCAAAATGCTGTTCGATGACCCAGAGTACTTTGCTGAGCAAGTTCTCGAACAGAAAGAGCATCATTGGGCGAATTTACGCATCAACTATGAGGAAAGGCGCCATCGTGATATCGACAACTACGGCAGTGCCAACTCGCGCGAGCATATCTATCACGATTGTATGAGGAAGGTTTTCCGGAGGGCCATCTTTGAGTATTATATGTGGAATTGTGTCGCGACCCTCCTTGTCATCTATGATGACTCGGATGATCAATATCCCCCGTATGGACCTGGAATGGCTGGCCTAGTCAAGTATGCCACTCAAGGTGCTAGAGCAGAGCTGCCCACGAAATGGTCCATGTATAGCTCGGAAGAGCAGAAAGAGATCACCGGTACCTGTATGTTGATGCAGATTGTTTTCCGAAAGTTGGCTGTCTTCTACGTCTTGGAGTTTCGCAATAACGCCATTCATGCAGCATCACCGCCTATGCGCGATATATACTGCGTCACACATCAAGGGAACAACGGCGATAGAAGATGCCATTTCGACAGGAGTCACTGGAAGGGCGGCAGGACGGGTCTCAGTCTCATGACGAAGACTCCCGATAATAAGCAGGACGATCTCTGCCGCAGCGTTGCTGAGCTGATTGAAAACTTCATCGCGAACGAGTCGGCTAGTTTGCATGTGGGCATGCGGAAGGTCACGGCTCGGCTTCAGCAGTACCTGAATGACTGCGACGATGAAGAGACGTCGAATGTCTTCACCAGCCTCGTTTCCGACACCATCGACAGCCTGGATCTACTCGCAGAGCTGGCTGAAGCCACTGAGCTCTACCTGTCTATGTTGGAGCAAATATCACAACTGACTGAACCCGATCGTGAAAAAAAGTTCTCTGGATACATAACTTCCGACGGTCTTTGTATTGACCTTCTAGCTTTTGATGAGTTTCACTTTGAGGACAATAAAGTTCCCGACAAGCGAGTGAACCGAATTTTCCAGTTTCTCGACGAGTTACAGGGTTTCAGGGACACAAAAATCACGTTAGGGCAAGCAAGAGGCGATTTGAAGCGCATCGGTGCATCCCTTTTGGACAAGTTCGTCTTTCCAACCAACGATGGGGTACCCCAAGATCGCAGGGCTGGTGAGGGTGCTCTGCAAGCCCTACAGGAGACGATGGGGGTTACGAGAGCCCAATACCCCTTTGATCGAAATGAGAAGCCGTTGGACCTTGACGAGGCCGACCAGGCCAATGAGGCCAACGAGGCCGCCTGGGTAACCCCTCGGATGCCGACAGACAGATGGAAAGGGACTCGCGCCAACTTCGAGAAAGAGTGGAAGGAGAGAAAGAAAGCTGCAAAGAAGAAGAATAAGGGTAAAGAGGAAGTTTTTGACGACCCAGTGGCCGATGAATTGCAACGGCACAAGCTTCTGCAAGATCGTCAAACCAAGCAACTCGAACGCTGGCTTCGAGCGACAAAGCGAAGAACCGACAAATGGCACCGACGATCCGCAAAAGCAGTCGCCGCGGAGTTTGAGGGCTCTGCTTCGGAGCGCGAAACCACGCCGGTGCGGTCACCCTCACCAGAACCAGTCGCCCAGAACAGCAACAACGACGATGGCGTTGGCGTCGGGAACGTCGTGATCGGCGTGCAACAGATCAACCTACAGCCTCAGCCTCAGCCTCAACCTCAACCTCGGCCTGATCCGCAGCCTCAACCACAACAACGTCTTCCTCCTTCGCCGCCGCCCCGTACACTTCTGACGCCGCAACCGGCCCGAATGGCACCCGACGGGAAGCCAATGGGCCAGCTGAGGAAGCGAGTGTGGGGGACTTTCAGGAGCATCTACGGGCGGAGTACGGATAAGGTAACATGGGAAGAGCTTGTCCGGGCGATGAACGCCATCGGCTACAGGGATGAGGGCCGAGGAGGTAGCCATGGCGTTTTCATGCCGACAGGAGCCTTGCGCTGGTCGAAGGACCTGGGTCATGGGAAGAACGTCCAGCTGGCCAAATACCACGGCGGCGATAGGAAAGGTGCTCCGCGTGGCAAGGCTAGAGACTGGGGTATCAGGCTGACACAGAGAGGCTTGACATGGGACTTGATAAAGAACTGGTATGAATAGAAGGTTTGCTACATCGCAGGGATGGATCTTTGGTGTTTAAGAAGTTTGTGTTTGGGGATTACTATTTGGCGTTCAGGGGCGACTATAGAGCTAGGTATTTATTTGATAGATATGTTACTGTTATTGTTTGGATCGGTTCATAGATAGAGACTATGTAGTTTTTAAAGAGTGCTTGCTATTGTCTTCTGAATGCATTTTATCATCATATAGTTACTGACAATGCAACCTTCTGAGTGAATTGCAAATCGAGATGTAGCGTCTCGGCTCCTGTGATCAACATAGATGCGAGTTGATATTCAGCCGGGATCAATCTCTCTGCACTTCTCCGTACTTACACCTGGCTATACGAGTTATGAAAATAGGGTAACTCGTCTCTTACATCCTCCCACCTGATAAACCACCATGTGAGAGCTGGATCTGATTCGCGTGGAATATACGCAGTAAGTAAGGCGACGACGTCACCCCTTAATATATATTTAGGCTCATGAAACGTTGTGTTCTCAGATCTATGGTCCTACAATGATCGCCGCGCCTCGTCCCGCAACGGTCTCCTGAATAGAAATGATCAGCACTCCGACCTGCTTGTCTCTAACAGGACTCGCCTCTCTTTGGTCCAATCTTCACCCCAGCTTACGGCTCCGGGAAGAAACCCTCCCGTGCATCTGCCGTCTAAGCTTAAACTTGGAACCCCATGGATAAGCCACCGACGCAAAGATAGTCCGACTCAGCTGCCGCCTTGGGATGCGAGGGGCTCGCTGTGTCGACGCATGATCGTCGGGTCGTCGATCAGGCCGGATCGTCGGTGGGCTGAGATGCGAGGCATTTGCTGCGACCCAAGCGTTGGAAACTTGGCGAGATGTCCAGGAGGAGACGTTCCAAAGAGGCAGTTAAGGTCCTTGCAAGCTGAAAAGCTGCTGGTGTGTCAGCAGGCCGCTTGGTGTAACTGTGTGACGCTGGGTCGAGATACACCTCAGCTGAAAAGCAAGACAAGACACATCATGTACGTGGGGGAGGGATGTACCTTGAAGCTCCAACGTTGAAGATTGCTTTGCTCGAGGACAATGACCTCAACGGCTGAGGAGATACAGAGGGGAAGGATTTGAGGCGGGTTGGGCTATCTCAGAAATGTTGCACGATGTTGATCAATGCGGACTTGCCGGCAGGTTTGGTTCAGCTCCGTGGGACGGTGGAATGGAGATCTTGGAAGAGACTGAAGCTTGTGAGCATGTGGAAGGATATGATAACTAGACGAATAAAGATATAAAAGAAGTCGGGATCACTCGAGTAGTTTAACGGATACAGCAAGAAAGGGAGCAAGCTTGACTGACATCTTGATTCTTCCCTCCCATATCCCCGTGACTGCACAATCAGAGTTGTAACTTTTACCATCACATCAAGTTATTCATCATGCGATTCACCCCCTCTACCGCCCTCCTCACCCTCCTCCTCACCCCTTCCACCCTCGCTGCCGTCAATGAGCCCTGCTACGGTCCCAGCGGCGCCGCAGGCGTGTGCATCACCGACGCGGCGTGCTCCTCGGCCGGCGGCACCTCCATCTCAGGCGCGTGCCCTGCCGACGCCTCCAACATCAAGTGCTGCTCCAAGCCAACGTGCAGCAACGGCGCCGCGGGCAACTGTCGCTGGGCGTCCGACTGCGCCGGCGGTAGCGTGAGCAACCAGTGCCCCGGCCCAAGCCAGATGAAGTGCTGCGATGCCGGCGGCTCCGGCTTCGGCGGGTACCCGGCGGCCACGATCCCGGCCGTCGGCGCGTGCAAGCAGGTCGCCGTCGATGCATCCAAGAAGGTCGTTGCTGCGCTGCCCGGGCGTGTGAGGGAGATTGGATGCAAGAGGGACTGTGGATGTCCTGGATCGTCGGATCATTGCTGTGGACTGGCGACTGACTTTATGTGCGCTGACGGTGGCGGTGTAAGTCTATATCTCCTATCTCTTTACCCATCGACCAAACTAATGGCGAGCGATAGTCTGCCACGCTGTCGGGCAAGGAGATCGCCGAGTGGTGCATGAAGAACCGCGCCGTGTTGAACCTCAAGTATGTTATTTGGGGTCAAAAGATCTGGACTGCGTCTGTCGATAAGACGGAGAAGAAGTGGGAGAGCTGGCGGACCATGGAGGACCGCGGTGACTTGACTCAGAACCACTGGTAAGTTAGGATCCTTTCGACGGTGATATATGTGGGAGATACTGACTGATTTTGAAGGGACCACGTCCATGTATCGTACAACGGCTAAACTCGGTTGCGCTGTGTGTGTTGTCTTGAAGCGAGGAGTTGGTGGTTGTGGTTGAGGCTGATGAAAGCGTTGAGGCTGGGTATGCATGCGATGAGTTATGGGCGACTATGTATGCATCAAGATAGTATCGTCGTGAATAAGTTCGGTACATGACATTGCCTCGAATAAGAATCATCTCTATTGATACGTGTGCTCGCTGGCTCGATATATATTTAGGTAGTGGTATCTCATTTTAACCCCAAGATACCTTTTCCAGAACGCCAGTTATCAGCCGTCCCAAGTCAAATATGCGCCCGCGAGTTCATCGGAAATCCAAACGCCGCTGATACATGCCGCCTTTGAAGCCCAGTGCTCCTGTCTCATGCCCCAAACGCCTCGCTCACAATCTCTCCTTCGTCGGGAGTCACCGCCAACTCAAGCAGCTCATGCGCTGCCTCGACTGTATCTCCATCGATGCCGGCTTCAATTACCAGGTCTTCCTCGGCAAATGTAAGTCTTCCTAATGCCAAGAGGTATCGCTGGCTTCCGCCATGCGACATGGACAATTTCTGGCCAATATCGGCCACATTTGCCGTTTCGGGGTTGGTAACCAGAGTATGAATCAAAAGCACGCTCTGGGAGATGATTCGGTAGAGGCTAACAGACGAATTTGAGGCTTCTAGCATCGGATGCGCACAATTCGTCTTGGAGCTTTGGGGCAAAAGACTAGACGGGATGGGCTCGTCGTACAGTTCGTCAATGCTTATACTGAGGCAAGTCACGAGACGAGGAAGCGCCATATTGTGAGATGCAAGCTGTAGTGCGCCGAAAGGATATCGGGCGAAAGCAATGAGCGTCCGTAGTGCGGCTAAGCGCAGAGTGCGCTTCTCATCTCGCGTCGTAGTCACCCGAGGGTAGTCGATTAGTTTGTTTGCAACTCGTTCAATGATTACCCGAGCTATAAAGACAGGGTCTTTCTCAGCAGTGATGGGGCCGAGCGATCCAGGGAGTGAAGATGTAGTCAAGAGTTCCAACATCCCGAGCATATCAGGCAGCTTTTGCTTGGGTGTAAGAAGGAGAAAGACTGGATCAAGAGAGATATGTCGCCAGAACATTGCAGCCATGGACTCGTTCTCGTTTTCGTTTTCGCCGTCCGCCATATCTGGAGCGGTAGAACAAGCGAGGGCGCTAGTATAGAGCAGAGACAAAATATCAATGATATTGATATGCTCTTCCATAAAGAGGTACTCGTCGTTGTTGAGTTGATCGGCAACCGACAGACGGTGGCGCCATTCTGTGAGGGTGCAGATTGTTGCTTGCGCTGGCGGAGCGAGAGTTGGCAGAACAAAGGGAGCAACCTCAGACGCATGAAGTGACATAGTAAAGGAGATGAGAGCGACAAGATATTTAATCGGCTCCCAAAGATGTTCGTCGTTGCACCGACTCCAAATGTTCACTATGAGGTTGGCAAAGTCCACGAGTAGCTGCATGGGACGCTGTGGATTTCCCATCAAAGGGATTTTTTGGAAGATGATGGAAGAAAAAGATATATCTGGGTCGGAGGCGAACGCGAAGCGGGACAATATGTCAAAAGTTGGTGGTTGATTGTGAAGAGTGCCATGATCCAGTACAAGTTGCAAGAACTGACATGATTAGCTGCATATCGAAACAGTTGATGATAACACAAACCTCGAAAGGCAAAGCAGGGACCGCCGCAATCACGATCGGTGCTTGTTGTGCCTGGGGCTCTGGGATTCCGATGCTACTGGTAAAGCTGTCTGTATGGGTTTCCAATGCCATAACAGGACTGTCCACGGCAGGCCTTTTCCTTTTGCCTTTGCTTGGGGTCCTCTCGCCAACATTGGCGGCGACAGAGCCTGCATTCCTGTTTCGGCCCTGACCTTTGCTGGGACTCAAGACAATGTCCATCTCGTCGAAGCCATCAGCCACACGCCATGACTTGGATGCCTTTTTCGGAGTCGTGAAACTTGCATCGGCCCCTGCAGCGGTGTCTTTCCGACGAGCACGGTCACTAACCTCTCTCATGTCACGTTGAAGGAATTGTAGCTCGGTGTTGGCGCTCTGTTCTGCAGCAACGGCCGCCTCAGCAATTCGTTCATGTTTGGCCAGCTGCTCAGAATTGAGCTTTTTCAACCGAGCCACCTCGGCATCATGCTGTTGCTGGACCTTGGTCGAGTTGGACCGTATAATGGACGCCTCACCGCGCGCAGCGTGTAGCTCGGCCTCAAGTGCGCGCACTTGTTGCTGAAGTGCCGACAACACATCGCGAGGCTGGTTCTGAGACGACTGGGAGGGGCCAAAGCGGTTTTGAGGGAGAGTTGGTCGAGCGAATTGGCTGGGCTGGACGCGAGGGAAGTTGGAACCCTGCGTTTGAAACTGCTGGGAGGTGTACAGAGGTTGGTTCGAGGGTCCGGCACTTGGTATATGGGGAGCAGTCTGTCCCGTGGTACGGCGTTTCGAAGGATCGACGACAGGGTTCCATCGAGGATTTGGGGGCGGGATGGATCGTCTAGATTCAAGGCGGAGTTCACTTTGTGATAATCGGTCGTGGTGTTGTAAAGAATTGTCTATGGCAGGTCGTCCGATGGGAACTCCAGCATCATTTGTCACCTCGGTAGTATCGAGATCATCATCTTCGACCCAGATGACTTCAGGGTATTCGGATGCTGGGCGTTGAGACTGCAGCTTCGTCTGGTGAGCCTGCGTGAGCTGGATAGCATTATCCTCGAGCTCTTGGAGGGCATTGTCGGGGAGGTCGTCGAAGCCGTCATCGGAGAATTCGTCGAGATCCATGGCTCATGGCGTTGAGAGGTGGATGAGGCAACTCCATTGAGCGATTCCAGAGGGTAAAAGCTCTTACTAACTCGTAGAGCAATGCTTATACACTTTTTGTCACGGTCTCCTGTGACTTGGAACCACAGTGAAAAGAAACACTCGACGACGCGACGCGAGATCACGTGTAGCTCAACCGAGCTAAATTACTTTGTGTGGCTGGTGGAAATGAGGCTGCACCGCCACCTCTATTCTCTCGTGGCATACGGAGTAGTTAGTGAGCGAAGCATGTGAAGAACCATATACGTCATTGGTGTCGTCAAGCTTGTTTGCTTGACAGCTTGGACGCACCTCTATTCTGCAGCGAGTCATGGTAACTTTCTAGCTTCCGAGCTTCAATCATGACATCCATTCTTACAGAATTCGGTTCCGGTACTCAATGAAATTATTTGGACTTGATCACAACGAAAGCGAGAGCGAGACTCTGTGAGGGACTTTGTGGGGAGTCTGGAGTACGGAGTACGGATAATAATTGAGTCTTACTATTCGCATAGTATCATATTACTATTTACATAGTATTATATAGTTTCTACTAGGCAGTTAACTTAAATTCCCTCTTCTAATTAAATTCCCCCTTCTAATTAATTAATTTATAATTATTTAGATATTATATA
>JADDON010000743.1:0-24302 GCA_017140175.1 Fusarium staphyleae | reverse complement strand
AGATTATAATAAGTTTACTATTAGCTATTAATTAGGTAATTATTAATTATATAATTAATTCTTATTTTTCTTTTAAAGGGTCTCTAGCTCTTCTTATATCTATTACCTTAGAAGCCTTAGACTAATAATAATACTGAATCTAGTTAGAGGCTAAGGTATTTATAATTAGGCTGGATTTAGTTAGGCTAGGCGGGGCTCTTATTACTTTACTTTCCTGCTTATGATATAGTATATATTCCCGATTTCATATCACCTATTGAATGTGACTCTGGAAATACAACTGTAGTTGAATAACCACTAAGCATGATCAAGAGCCTCAAATGGTATAATATATAAACGATGATTCTTTTGGATGGACACCCTGATGCTGGAGATATATCTCCAGCTGAATATACTGTGGTTGGACCATTTGAGGGCACGTATACCTTTAGCTCCTGGACGTAATACCTATCAGGCGCAACAGGTGTTATGGCTCTCAGAGTGTCAGGATCATCGTGTGATAAGCTAAAGTCAACCTCAATCCTCTTGTATGTAGGCGCTTGCGTAGCTTGAATGTTGTAGGATGCTATGAAATGGTAGGTACGCACTTCCTGAAAGTTAAAGGTAGTAGTGATAGCTTTGAAAATTTCTAAGCTTAGTTGAACATCTTGAGCAATAATCTCTCCATTGACTATGATCATTGATCGATCTGTCCAAAGAAGACGATCAGTGTCATAACCTAGGCGGTCAACACGATAAGTGGTTACTGTAAGGAATAACCCGCCGCCTCGAGTTCGGGTCCTGTTCGCAGAGCAGCCCTGGGCTCCTTTCCTTTGAGATACCCGTGCGTATCCTAGCAAGGTTTCACTTCCAGTCCATAAACCTTAGGTTGAGGGAGTATGTTACGAGGATGACGAGAAGCGCCATATTGAGTAATCCCCCGAGCGTCAACAAGCAAGTATGATCGAGCGAATTCGTAATGAATCAGACAGACTGAAAGCTCTCGCGATCGGATTGTTAAGTTAAACCCCAAGGGTTTTAAGTTGGGCAGTATTTCGAGTCGTGCAAACCCAGTTTGATGATGAACCCCCCAAAGACTCACCTTCAGCTGGTGTTTCTAAGTTCTAACTAACTAACTAGAAGATTGCTGATCGAAGGTCATTCTATATGCTCAATCTTGAGCGACTGTAACTGCTGTATTAACATGAGCATGAGCAGCAGAAAGCTCTCGGCTTGCATAGACTAGGGGTGACTGATTGAACCTAGCTCTGGCTGATAGATGTGGGGGATGCCATCTAGTTATAAAGGGCATTGTCTGGACTGAGTGTGAATCAATGGGTGAAAAGTAAGCGATAGTTCAATCTTGACAATGGAGGCTTCATTTATTAAAAGCACTAGGATAGGATCGAATGTTGATCAGTACTTCTGTAGCGCGGATGGGTGCTGTGGATGTCATCGATTAACGTAATCCACCCGACCCAAGGACCAAAATGCCGCGACTTGTCGTTTACTCAAAACATCACGACAATTCTGTCTTCCACCCGTTAAGCCAAGCACAAGCTGAGAGAAATGGCGTTCGGCAATAAATCTAAAAAGTACTGGATCGTTCCTCAGGCGAGTCTGTCTCCAGACGACCTGGTATTGGGCACCATCTTGAAACGTCCCAATGACCCGATAGACGTACTTAATCGACGCGCCGTCATGCCTATTGACCCTTTGGACATCGTTCAAGAGCGAGAGCAGTTCACCAAGAGCCTCACCGATGCGCTAGACTCCGGATACAGCACCAAGCTTGAGGTATCACCTGTCCTTGCGCCTCTGATAGGCACTTCGCCCTCTATCGAAGGGAAATGGGTGAAGGGCGTTTCGAACTCAATCGAAGCAACGCGAGTTCGGGCGCAGCACTTTGTACCGACTGCCAGCTACGTAAACGAAGCACTTCGTACACCGGCTGTCGATGACTATATACGCCAGTCCGTCTTCAGCGCACCGGTCTACATGGTCGTTGGGTTAGCTGTCGCCAACACCTTATCGAGAACCTCGAATACATCTAACGACAGAGGCGGCGGTGTTGGTATCGGAATAGGCCCTCCAGGTACCGGGCTTGAGATGTCCGCAGAGTTATCGGCAAATCGTGGATCAGAAATAAAATATTCTGACTCGGTGCAACAAGATGTCGTATTGGCCTA
Source organism: Fusarium staphyleae (assembly GCA_017140175.1). Taxonomy (NCBI): domain Eukaryota; kingdom Fungi; phylum Ascomycota; class Sordariomycetes; order Hypocreales; family Nectriaceae; genus Fusarium; species Fusarium staphyleae. The sequence goes on along the minus strand of JADDON010000743.1, from coordinate 22,134 downwards.
CCGACTACGACGGTTCAAATACTCGAGATGGCGTCATGAGTTCATCAGAAAGGATGAGGATGAAACCAAGACTGCTTGCTATGCAGATTATTCCCAAGATCCAATGGGAGAGCAGGACGACGACCAAAAGAGCTATGTGGCGGTGCTTTCCTACTTTGAGGACAACGACGTTGACGCCGTTGATGCTGGAATGGATGGGTTTATCGAGGCTGATGATGGGGCAGAGGACTTGGGACCCTTCACATGATGGTTCAAGGTTCATCAAAGAAAACATCTTATCATGTGTGTATCACAGAAGACGCTATCTACTTTACAGACGTGCACTCAATATCCATGTTGACCAGGTTAATGGTATCCGTCGCTTAGTTATCTTGTAAACAGGGGAGTCTTCGGGAGGAGTTTCGGAGTCCCGAATAGGCAGTTGGATTTGATCTATTTTTGACGATGCCTTATTTATTACCATAGTTCATCTGGCTGTAACGTTAACTTGCGATTATCTTCGTCTTCAGTTCACTTTTTCATAGCGCCTCGAAATGTCTACAGTTGAGAACAAGGCCGAGGGGACGTACGAGGCAGGCTGTCATTGCGGCTACATCAGCCTATCGGTAACGCTCTCACCACCACTCCCAGACCACGAGGTTCTTCACTGCAATTGTTCGATATGCCGTCGTGGAGGTTACCTTCTCGTCTGTGAGTCTACCTTATTTTCCAAGATGACAGGAGACGGACGGCTAATTGGCATTCACTACAAGATCCCAAGTTTGAGAAGGTGACTTGGCATCACGACTCAGATAACCGCGTCTCGCGCTATGAATTTAATAGCAAGACGCGCGACCACATGTTTTGCCCCAAATGCGGCGCAAGCATAGGCATTGATTTCGAACGGGCCAAGCCCGAAGAGCCTTTCTACGGAATCAGTGTATGTGCAACCCGTCTGAAACTGTGTAGCTGCGAGAGAACTGATAGTTTCATAGGTGCGACAGTTCAACAACATAGATCTGGATTCGCTCAAGTACAAGAAGTTTGATGGCATGCACAAGATAGAGCCGGCAGTTGATTTGTCGGGCGACGGGTTCGATGAGAAAAGGAATGAGCCCACTACTTCTAGTCTCTAGAAGCAGAAGCTGTCAAACCCATCAAGGGTGAGCATTGGTGTGGTGTTTTGGTGTTGAGGCTGGTGGTGGGGTACAAAAAGTGCAGGAAGCTTGTTTGAGGCTCTAACTGGGCATGGGTATATGTACTGTAGAAGACGCCAATGGAACGAGTTGACGATGGATGCATCGAGATCAACGGCGTTTCACCGATCGTTGCAGGATTCTCAGCTGGACCGGCATCCGGCGTGCAAGCTAGCAAGGCAAAGCAAGCCATTTACGCAAGCCCGTGCATGACGATCATATCGATTTACTATGTAATTAGGGTATCATGGCGTTTTAGCTGGAGCGATAGATCCCTGTCTGCCTTGCTCAGGATTGGACGATGAACAGCTGTCACCCCACTCGCCTTGATGATTGACATTCCCAGCCCTTGACCTGCGTGATCTGATGATTGTGCTGTACTCTGTAGGTGTTTCCATGATATGAGAATCATTGCTCAGTAATATGAGAGAAGAGTGGTTATTGATGAACTTCCCTTGGTACTGATGCAATTCCTCATAACGTCACCGACGCTCAAGTGGCGCTGAAGCCCAGCCAGCCCAGAGCTCAAAGTGTACTGTAACCTTCTAGCCCTGCCTACGGGGGCCCCAAGGGAGAGATCTTTCCCCGCTATGTCCCCTCCACGCGGCCCCATCGACCACTAACATTGATCGCCCGGTGCCAAAAGCTCCAACCTCCCGTCTGCGGGCAACCGACTGCAGGAGCTATCTCACGGTACGTACCGGGATACATCGACGTCATTGACATTTACATCATACCCTACTCTTGAACCATTTTCCTTGGTCGCTTGGTGATGAATCAAGCTCAATGGGCCACGAATTGCTACTGTATTACGCTAGCCAAGTTGGTGCTTTGTCAATATTTCTCCTCCCTCTGCCACATGGAGCCTTCTTACTCCTCTTCCCTAACCACCGCATCAATACCCGAGTTTGGGAGCTCACCAGCATACAAGCCTCCCTCTGCCTCGCAGATTCGCCATAATGTCCGGGACCCAGGAGGCGCCAGTGCAAGGCAGGCAGCCCTACAGTGGCTCGAACCCCATACCCAAATTCAAGGATGTTATAAACAAGCTGGACAAGGACAAGAGAGCGCGCGACGCTGCTATTGATGAGGAGCTGAAGCAGAACAAAATCCACGGCGAGACCAAAGCACACAGAAATGACAGGGCCGAAGCTGCCCGCCGGGAGAAGGACACTCGAAGTGTTCGGGATCCTGTCACAGGCAAAGATGTTCGTATCCGGGATGCTGACCTTGACTTCGAAGAGGCAGTGGAGAATCCTCAGGTGAGTGGTCCCGAGTCGCAATAATGCAGCGTACCAAGGTCGAGCTAACCTGGCTACTCAGCTCTCTGTTCCCAACGAGAACCTTGGGAAGCCCGCCACTATCGCTACCTCATCAAAGCAATCCGGTGAGGAGTATCGGCATGCCCAAGATGTCACTGCACCTCCAGACCCTGTTCAGGAGGGTTCAACTTCCGATGTTCCCATTCGTAGCGAAAAGACGTCGGTAGTGTTCTACAAGACCCCTTCGGTGAGCTATGAACCCATGTTCGCCATACTCGAGACGCGCGCCAACGTCCTGTGCGTTGGTATCTTTGTCGCAGTTGTCTTTATCGGCAAGATGTTCGGTGGTCGCCTACTTGGTCTCATTCCTCTCGGTGCCTGTATTTCGTCGGGTGTCTTCCTCTGGGCAAAGGACTTGATTAGACAAGGCCGTGACCTTGAATGGTCAAGCGAGCAGGAGCGTGGCGAGACTGCCACCGCAAATTTGGTTCCCGAGTCAGTTGAATGGATGAACACTATGCTGGGCATCATGTGGGGGCTCATCAACCCCGAGATGTTTTCTGCCGTGGCCGACACGTAGGTCAAATCTCCCCCTCGATCATGGCAATGCTAACATGAGGTAGTCTCGAAGATGTTATGGCAGCCTCCGTGCCCGGTGTGATTGAGAATGTTCGTGTCGCCGACATTTCTCAAGGCAACAACCCAATTCGCATCCTCAATATGCGAGCCTTGCCTGATTCTCACGTCCAAGACATCAAGGACGAACAACACAAGCAAAATGAAAAGAATACCGACCCAGAGGAGCTAGCGGCCAACGAACAGGCTGGCTCTTTCTACAACCTTGAAGTCGCCATTGCATACCACGCTAAGCCTTCCGGCGCAGACGTCGCGTCCAAGGCTCGCAACATGGGTATGCAGTTGGTATTCTATCTTGGTATCAAGGGTCTTTTCGGTGTTCCCTTGCCCATCTGGGTTGAGCTTATTGGGTTGGTCGCTACCGCCCGAATTCGCGTTCAACTGACCCCCGACCCCCCTTTTCTCAAAACTCTTACCTTCACTCTTATGGGCGTTCCCAAGGTGCAGGCTGGATGTACCCCAATGATCGAGAAGGGTGTCAATATCCTCAACCTGCCTTTGATCTCCAACTTTGTCAACTGGGCTATCGGTGCTGCGGCATCCATGTACGTGGCTCCCAAAAGCTTGAGTCTTGATCTCAGCAAGATGCTCCAGGGTGATGATATCAAGAAGGAGACCCTAGCTCTTGGCATCATGTTTGTCCGCATTCATAAAGCCACGGGCCTTAGCAAGCAAGATCAACGCGGAAGTAAGGGCGGTGGATCCGATCCTTATATCACTATCAGTTGGAGCAAGTTTGGCAAGCCCCAATTCTGCACACGTGTGGTTCAGGACGACCTGAACCCCGTTTTCGAAGAGAGCGCTGGTCTTCTCGTTACCAGTGATCTCATCAAGGCTGATGAGCAACTATCGGTTGAGCTCTGGGACAGCGATAGATCGTCTGCCGACGATGTCGTTGGTAAGGTTGAGCTCAGCATCCAGAAGTTGATTCAACATCCTGGCAAGATGTTCCCCCAGGTTTCCAGGCTCCGAGGAGTCAAGGCTGAGAGTGAGATGCCCGGCGAGCTTCACTGGGAGGTCGGCTTCTTCGGAAAGACTCAATTCCGCAAGGCCCTTCGAACTGACGGCAGAGACCTCAACCTTCCTAAGGAACTCGCCGACAAGCCCGAGCTCCAGGAGAACAAGGGTTCCATCGAGACTAAGGAGGAAGACGCGGTCATTCACACTCCTCCGGACCCTCTGTGGCCTTCTGGTATTCTAAGCATCGTCGTTCACCAGATTGTCGGCCTGGAACTCGAAAACATCAAGGGTTCCGAAGGGAAGAGGAAAGGCAAGGAGTACGAGCCTGCTCGCCCTGAGGCTGGTGAAGTAAAAGAAGAGCAGGCCAAGTCCCTGCCTAGCTCCTACTGCACCATCTTGCTTAACGATGATCTTGTTTACAAGACGCGAACTAAGGTGGTCTCTTCGCAGCCCATCTTCAATGCTGGAACAGAAAAGTTCATCCGCGACTGGCGTTCTGCCATCGTCACTGTCGGTGTTCGTGATTCACGAAACCGACAGCATGACCCTCTCATCGGTGTTGTGCCACTCAAGCTTACCGAAATCCTTCAGACGGCCAGCGAGTCAACCCGCTGGTACCCTCTCGATGGTGGCATTGGCTTTGGACGCATCCGTATCTCGTTGCTTTTCCGATCGGTTGAGCTTCGCCTGCCTCCTCCTCAGCTGGGTTGGGACATTGGTACTTTTGAGTTCCTCTCTGACAGCATTACCACCACCAACTACGCACCTGCAACACATGCCAAACTTCGATTCCGAACTGGAGGTTCATCGGCCAGTATTAAGAGCCAGGCTTCGTCCCGTGAAGGTGACGGCTTCAAATTTGACATTAGCGGCGCTAACGGTACCGAACGCATACGACTGCCTGTCCGCCATCGCTACAGCTCGCCTATCTTTATTGAGTTCACTATGAGCGGCAAGCGACACCCTGATGCATATGCTTCTCTGTGGCTTTTGGAACTCGTTGATGGTCAGGAGATAGACTTTGACATTCCCATTTGGAAGTGCAATAACAGCATGCGTCTTTCTCAGAACTACATCACCGAGGAGAACTACCGACAGATCCCTGATATCGACATGGAACAGGTTGGCCGTGTCCGGTTCCGAGGCCGCTTTTCGGCGGGAACAGACTCGGACCACATCAAGTTTGCTAGCTCCAATGATACCCGCGAGACAATCGAGACATGGGAGGCATGCTATGCTGAGGGTGTTCGGGAACAAGATGTGGAGGCCGAAGTCCCAGCCTTGATTCAGAAGCTTCACGACGAGTCGTTAACCCACGGCCGAGATGTGCTGGCCCAGGCAGATGACAAGCAGAAAGAGAAGTGGCTTGCGAAAGACGGCACTGACTGGAGTGGAGCGTTTGGCCAAGATCCGGCTGTTTTGGCTCCCATGCGCAATCGAAAGGCTGCTACTGAGGACGACGAAGAATACGATGACTTTGACGGGGATGACTCGGATCCCGATCTTGGCATCCAGGACGGCGACACTGAACCTAGTAATTCTTCAGACGGCCGTCCTTCAGTCGATACCAACGCAACCACTGGAACCAGCGCCACGAGCGGTTCGCAGGGTAGCACCAGCAGCATGAACCCCATCAAGAAGATCAAGTCGTACCGCTCAGACAGCCGCGATCTCCACCGCAAGCACAGAGGTCTCATGCAGTGGCGACCGATGCGGAATGTGCAGTTTGCCAAGGACGAGGTCAAGTATGCCGTGCGCAAGGTGGCCAACATGGGAGCTCTAGATGGACGGAAGCCTGATGTTGAGTCCGAGGTTTAATGTGGCTGGGCTTCTTTGTTTCTGGGTGGTCTATTGGATAAGGGTCCACGGATGAGATCGATGATGGCACGATTGGAGTTTTCATGATTATGAGATAAGTGTATGAATACGACACGGTAGTTTTATTGCAGAACGTTAATGAAGTCATTCATTAAGTGGTCTCAACCCAGGTGATTTAACATGACAAGCCACCTTGAGAGAAGATAAAGACAATAATAGATAATATCCAAGGTTATGTCCAAGTTTCCTGTCCAGCCCGGGTCGATCCTCAATTGATGGTGTTTGGGGGGTCGACCAGATGCACGTGACAGCGTCGCCAACCTCTGAACCCTCTCAGTGTCACTATTCGTACTATCATTTACTCACATTTTACATCGATAGCATTACATTCACACATCCGAGTCTTAGAAAACAAGCATCAAAATTATCAATATGATTATGATTGACTCATCGAGGTAGACACTACAACATACCCACGGGATTCACTCTCTGCATCTTTGCAGCACCACGACGCGGCGCGGCACGCGTTAAACCAGCACTATGGACTTTGACAGCCTCGAGGCCGGCAGGCAAAATAACACAATAAAAAAGATGCACATACCCTCGCATCTCATACGACGCGATTCTACTACAAACAGTGTTGAATCGGAAGATCCGCTGGCCAGGGACGCGGTATGGAAAAGCCAAAGCCAAAGCCCTACCAAGCAATATCCGACACTACCAGACACATCGCAAGGGACGACTCCAAATGGCCGGTCAAAGTTTGCGGTTGTCCTCAGTCAGTCCCCAGGACATCGGGCTGCGTTTCGCGAGGTCAGCGTTCAGGATGATGAGGACTTTGAGGCGCCTGTCATCTCAGATCTGACGTCGCGGGGGAAACCCAGGAAGCTGTTCAAGCCGGTCAACTCGCTCACTGAGCTAGAACTAAGTGGACAGTCAACGGCAATCTCCAGCGACACAGGCTCTAATCTTCCTGCACGCGGGCGAGGAAGACCCAAAGGCTCAGGGAAAAAGCACATCGGTCAGCCCAACGTCCGCCAGGTCACGGCCGCAGCATCTCGGCAGGCCCGACAGGTCAAGCCTCGGCCTCATCCCAACGGCTTTCCTAAACGAAGGGGACGGCCGCCGAAGCAGCCATCGCCGCCGCCGACGACAATCTACCACGAAGTCGACGCGCCCTTGTTTGCTTTCTTGTGCGAGTGGCATGGCTGCAAGGCGGAGCTGCACAACCTTGAAACACTGCGACGGCATGTTTACATGATCCACGGCGACTCGGTCCAGTGTCTGTGGGGAAAGTGTGGGCGGCGAGATCAGCCTTTTGAATTTGACGATGCTCAAAGCTTTGAGGGGCACGTCGAGGACACACACCTGGTACCGCTATCATGGCACGTTGGCGACGGGCCCAACAACGCCGGTCTGACGGCGACTCAGAGCACGATACCGAATTATCTGAAGGATGAGGACGGGAACCAGGTGACGCCTTCGATACGAGACCAGCAGGAGGAGGACATCGTGACCTATAGGAATAACCGGCGTAAGCTGCGGGAGCTGCTGAGGCGCCTGAACGACGGCCTCCCGGAGGAGAGCGGAGGGGAGGTGTTGGATGAGAGTGGCGCGTCTTGATGCTACGCTGAACTACCTTTGCTTGCTTACCGGCATATACGGACCTGAATAACGTTACAGGGCGTAAGAATCTAGTGGTCAATGTTGACTTTCTAGATCTCTTAGAGTTACGGTCCCTTGCGGATGTAACCTTTTGCTTGCTAGGTGCTCTTGACTACTGCAGGGCTTGATGAGACCAACTACGTGAAATGTAATACCTGCGAAGCCTTCATCTAAGATATCACGTTCCCAGCCAATACACATTCTATGGGATCAAGATGACATATTGAAGCGGTGGGCAATACTCGGCAGCCACTTGAAGCTTAAGATCGAGGTGAATAGACTTAGCCGCAATCAAATCCATCAGAGACTTAGTCTAACAAATTACAGAAGCATGAATACACCGAGTAATCATTACTGGGACTACTCCCTTCACTAGTCTACAGCATGCAACATCTTGAGAGTCAGTTCACCTGAGTCGGAGGAACGGAAGCTTATGGTTATATCCCAAATCATACACCATCCGATATTTGAAGGTTAAAATAGAGCGATTAAATTGTTACGGTAATAATATCATCAAGAATAGCATCGTGGAGTACTCGTAGACCTCTCCCAGCTGTTAACTAACTTTCCAAGTCGGGCCGGACCCAGCTGCTTAGTAGTGACCGCCGCTGGAGATGGGGTTCTGGACCTGGATGATACCAGGAGCAGCCAGAGTGTCCTCAGGAACGGCATCAGCGTTGGCAAACTTGTTGGTGGTGGTCAGGGCAGCGTGGGTGAAGCCGCCGGCGACGAGCTCCTTGTAGGGGAACTTGGCCTGCAGCTTGACGGTGCCGTCCTTGGAGATCTTGACATTCTCAGCCTTGACGCTGAAGGGCAGCTGCTGGCCGGTGGTGTAGGTGATGTACAGGCTCTTCTTGCTCGAGATGTACTTGTGAGCAGCGCTGTAGCCCTTGAGGTTGGTGGAGAAGGACAGGGTCTGGTCCTTGGCCTCAACGTTGGCAACCATGTCGCCGTTGACGAGCAGGGGAGCAAAGATGGGCAGCTTGATGTTCTTGATGTCCTCGGGGCACGAGCCGGGGACAATGAAGCCCTGGAGAGCGGACCAGGCAAAGGCAGCGGGGACAGTGGTCAGGAAGGGGGACTCAGAGGGGACCTGGTTGAGGTAGATACGGTAGAAGCCGTTCTGCTCGCCCTCCTGGCCGATGACGGAGGAGATGAGACGGACAATCTCAGGCTGGCCCTCCTTGCTGAAGATGACGTTGGCATCCTGGAGAGCACCGAGGACAACAGCAGTGAAGGTCTCGGCCAGGGCGATGGCATCCTTGAGGTTGCTGGTCGGGAACTGGTACTTGCAAGGCGAAGGAGCGAACTTCTTGGCCGACTTGAGAGTCGCAAGGGCTCCAAGAGCATGCTGCTTTTCTTGCTGTTGTGATGTGTCAGTGAACGGATATAGTAAAGTGAGTTCGGAGCTGATGTCATGTTAACTTACAGCAAGGACAGTCTTGATGATCTTCTCGGCCTCAACTCGCTTCTCACCCTCGACCTGGTAGCCCTTGACATCGTTGGTGATGTTGTGAAGCAGAGAGTTGAAGAAGGCCGTCTCGAACAGCTCGTTGAAGGCGATGAGCTGGAAGGCCGTGGTGGAGCCGGGGCCCAGCGAGGTGGGCAGAGGGCCACCGGGGAGCTTTCCACCGGCAGTGAGAGCAATCTGCTGCTCCTGCTCAGCATTGGGGTTGGGGAAGCCATTGTTCTTGGGGATAGCAAAGGATCGGGGGAGGAGGCCAGCAGCCGCAGAACCAAGAAGGCCTGCTGAGGCGAAGAGAGTCGAGAAACGCATGTTGGAACGAGCGGTGGAGGATGAACCAGCGGGCTTCTTTTGTTGCTCTTGCGTGTAAGTGAGATAGATTGGGTTGAGGGAGGGAGATGAGCTGGACACTGGCTGGGATTATGTAGGCACAGCTTGGATGAGGTGGCCGCACAGTCCGAGGTGAGGAGGCCGGGACGACGGCTATTTGAGTTCGAGGCATGGCGACCCTCGGGGAGGTATTGCTGTGCTTACTCGGAGTATCATGACGCCATGTATTCAGGGCGAATGCAACGAGATTTGTCGGTTCCAGCAACATCCGGGGTGGTTGTCTCAGTCTAGACCAGCTTCACCAGCCAAGCTGCTTCTATTTCCGTGGGGCTAGCTTGGTGGCCGTCTACAAGGCGGCTAGGTTACTTCGGCTGATGGAACGGTCGGGAGTAGCGTTCGTATGTACTGGGGGTTGAAGATCTCAAGGTCGTCATCGATCCGGGGGAGGTTGAGGTGTCATCGCCATTGGAGGGTTACGAGATCTGGCCGAGATGCACGGAGTTGCATCGGCGCCGAAAAGTCAATTGCTTCTCAACTTAACTTACAGAAACAACGTCCCCAACAGGGGATTCGAGAGGGGGGAGAGGCTGTGATGTTGGGGATATGCGACAGTGAGGGAGAGGGGGAGGAGGGCATTTCGAAACCTAGTTACAATGCGAACCCATGGCAAAGGCGCGCTTCTGCAGCCGTGTCGATGATGCCACGATGAATTTTTAGTGCCGGGGACTACTCAACTTCCGTGTAGATCATATTGCCCGGCAAGGAGATAGGGCTGAGGATTTGCGTCGAGATAATCCGGGAGCTATGCCATCCGGAGATGCACGTATACTGTAACTAACTAACTAGAGTCCTCGACGATGCTGACGAGACGGGACCTTTTGCCCCTTTGTTAGACACCTTCACGAACTGTTTAATTACTTTGTCTAATTAGTCATCTTAGAATGTCGGGCTCTCTAATAAAGGATCGAGTGTCTAGTTAAGTGATGTCATTATTTCGACTTGGTCGTCTTGGTCCAACCTCACTCACACCAAGTCAGCACTTATACACCGACAAGGATTTCTTGTGCCCAAATTTCTTCTTCCACTGGAAGTCGGTGAATCCAAGGAAGATAGACTTGTGAGAGCATCTCCTCTATACAGAGTTGGCGATTTCTTCCTTGTCCAGTGTCGACTGACTGAAGCAGAGAAAATGCGGATTGAGTCTGTCAGAATTCGAACCCAAGTATTAAGAGAAGTCACATCCGACCTTACATCCACATGTGGCCATCAGGACCTTTTGGAGGAAGCAGAGAAGGTAGAGGCACGCGTATCGGGGTTGAAGAGGACGGCGATTAGCGAGACTGACGGTTGCAACATATCATCTTGACCCTCAACATTGACGCTGTTTTAAGTCAAATTGACTGTGGCTATGCGAGTTTCATGGATCACCTTGGTAATAACTCATCTTAGCAGCTCATCAATAAGAAACCGAAATAGTCTTAGCTAAAGAACGGGGTAACTCCTCGTAACTTTGACCTGGTGGTTAACTTACTCACTTCAACCAAAGGACCGACAGGCCCCCTCGGTAACCACCCGGCTACTTTTGAGTGAGAGGGGGTCAACCTCATAAACTTACCGCCAGTGTAAACTCATGAAAGTCTTGGCCAGAACCTGGAAATGTCATTTCAAGATTATAGACTCAATCTGCTCCCACAGCGTCTGATGCCTATCTTCAAGGGACTGTTCAGCTCGCGTTATTGTATTAAAGAAGCCAATCTCTCGAAGACATTCATGTTTTGGATACACGATCTATGGGAAGGCCAAAGATGGTACCTCTAGTAGAGAATGTCTGTCACTTGTATGTATATATGGTGGCTTCGGACTCATAACATCGCTGGGATAATTATACTCCAAACATACACTAGCCCCTCTCACAATCACAACAAGTGGCTGGTGGTGAGATGTCAAACAGTACACGAAGTAGATCATATAATCTCTAGATCAGCTCCCACTATAATGCTCGCTAACGATGCGATGGTCTTATATCAACTAGTAATGGTCTGTAGTCCGTATGAAGTGGCACATTTGACCATTCTCTTACTTGTGCTTCAAGATCCTAACGCAGGGCATATGAATACCAGCGATCAACTATCTTGAACCTTTGAGGCGCATTGAGTCAATCGGTGCAATTTCGTGAGAGTTCATGCAACACAGGACCAAATTATCATTAGCCGCCTTGGGTGAAGAGCATGGTCAGCCAGCCCAGCATTATCCATCAATATTAAGATCGTCGGACTTTACGAAACTTTCCTATCGTTCGTATATTGTAGATGATGTTACAGACGATCATTGGCATGGCGTAGAAACACAGCTGTTATGGATAAGAGGGGGCAGGGAATAGATTAGTAGATCTAGATGTGTTGTATCCAGAAGCCCGCCAAGGTGCTGGAGAGTTTATGCACCCACAAGACCTATTCTGGAGGATAAAATTGGGCGTATTTATACATTATAAGTTGTCGAAGTTCAAACATGGCTGGGGATTTTCACAGAACATGGTCCTCGTTTCTATAGGGTAATCGGATTGGGGACATCAAAAACAAATGCCAGGCTTTCTTGCCGGATATTGAGGAAAGAAATGATCAGGAGCGAGGTTAAGATGTGTCGAGAACTCCATTGTGCTGGCAGAGAAACCAGAAGGGCAAAGAAAGAGAAGCAACGGGCCGCATCGTTGAGTCTGAGGTAATTCCCTAAAAAGGCAATATCTACCAAGACCGGGAGGTTGGTCCCTTGAACAGCGGCAACCTCGAATTTATCTCAAAAAATTTACAAAGCCATTATATGTAGCGTATTGATTTTGATTTGAGTAGCCTCTTACCTCTCGGATCAATGACCAGAGCCCAGCAAACGTTGGCCAAAAAAGCTGTGTCGTGTCCTCAACCAGACCGTCGTTCGACCGACCAACAGGGCGCCCCTCTCGGCTCGGTGCCCTGTCTCATATATCTCCCCACAAAGGTCATCCATCATCTTCCGACAAGGTCGAATCTCGTGTCATTTTACTCATCTAGCCAGTTTCACACTCATTCATCGCGAGCGATGCATACCAAGCTCGAGTATCAGTATCACAACTGATCCAGCACAGAGGAAATCGACACTCAAAGCTCGGAGCGGACGAGGTTCGCTGTAGCCAGAACTTGACTCGCGCCAAGAACAACAGCACCTAGGGCTATCGACGCCCTGATTCTAGCGTAGCATCCGATTTGAAACCCACTGGTTTAGCGGCCTGCCCGCCGTGGGACGTTCCCAAATAGAGACAACGCCATCACGCCAACGGGGCATTCCCGGCCGCCATCGCTCCACTGGCCCTCGGCTTTGCGAGCTCAGACGGCGTCTTTGTGGTTGATTGGTCGAGCCGTCTTCACAACGTCCTGCTCTGTTGCTGTCTGTCATCTTGGGTATATCGGAGCCTGCGGAAAGTGGGACGAAGCCGAGCCTCCGAGCATTGCGCTTTGCTTGGTAATACTCCCAACTAACTAAGCAGCCAAGGATCCCTGGAACGTCTTCGCCTAGTCCTAGTCCTTGTCTAAGCCACGAAGGCGTGTGAGGCGGGCAAAGGTCGAGAGGAGCAGGCTAAGGTACTAACTACGTACGCAGAAGGCAGAGTACGGAGTAGGTAGACTAGGTGGCTTTTATTAAGCTCCCAAGGTGGAGGGGATTCAACTAGTCGACATGATGCCTCAGGCCAAAACAAGTTCCGACGCCGCCCCCATTCCCATGGCCCATTCCCATTCCCATTCCCAGACCAAGCCCCATAACCAGACCCAGCCAGAGTCTCAAGGCCAGCGTCATTCTCAGACTCCAACGTCTTCTTCCTCCCTTTTATTTGACAACAGCGGGACTATTCGAGATACTGCTCCTGCTGCTGCCGCTGTTGATCCTCCTCACTCGGATGCTCTGTTGTCTCGGCCTCTCATCCAATCCCAATCTCAGTCTCATCAACGTCGCCGATCTCCATCTGTCTCTCCGCTACCTCGCGATTCTCCCATAAGTTCCCCCTCGCCTTCGTCGGCGCCCTCGTTGCGCAATCGCTCCCCGCTTCACCTGCGTCGAGCTCGTACCCGGCTTCAACGACATCGCATCAACCATATTCGCAACTCGCGCCGTTTCTTCCATCGAACATGGACGCGAATCTCTAATCGATTCAAATCTACCTCGAAGCCTGTCGTCTCCAACGACTCCAACGATCCCAATACCGTCGACATGCCCTCGTCAAAGACCTCCAATGGCGCTGGCGGCCAGGTCAGCCACCGCCTCCGCAATTTCTTCCGCATGAACACTGGAGGTAGTACTGGAAGTGGTTCCAGCGATAAGGAAAAGGAAAAGGACAAGCTCTCTGTCGCCACTACCCCCGATGCTGGAAAGTCTCGTCACACCAAGTTCTTTAGTAATACCGTTGGTCGTCTGCGCGCACACACGGTCGCCAGTGAAGGGAACCAGCTCGACGAGGCTATGAGCCCAACCGCTCATGCAAACCCTTACTTTGCCCACCAAGGCCAACCTGGACTGCGTCACCACAACGCCGACTCGGTGCCTCCAAGCCCCCCCGACACGCCGACTCTCAAGATCCATGGACCGGATGGCGCCAATGCGGAACAAGCTACCAGCGAAACAAAGGAAGAACTAGCTCGAAGGCTAAGGAGAGTTGCCAGTGCCCCCAATGCCCAGGGTCTATTCTCAAAGGGCGAGGCTAACAACGAGCGTCCCGCAACCGCTGAGCTGGGCAAAGACCCCCTTCTCACTAATGGAAGCTTGGGATCTCTTGGCCTCGTCGAGTCGGTAAAGGCCCAGGAAGCCAAGGACAAGGCCAAGGCTGCTGCCAGCGACGATGTTCTTGCTGCTCTTCCCGCCCCCCACACGGCCATGGCGTTCCGGAGGACATACAGCTCCAATTCCATCAAGGTCAGGAACGTCGAAGTTAGCCCTGCTAGCTTTGACAAAATCAAGCTTATTGGAAAGGGAGATGTTGGTAAGGTATATCTTGTCAGGGAGAAGAAGAGCAGTAGGCTCTACGCCATGAAGAGTAAGCCCCGTCCCTCTATATTTACCATCGGTGTCGTCAATACTGACTATGTGCAGTCTTGAGCAAGAAGGAGATGATCAAGCGCAATAAGATCAAGCGAGCTCTCGCGGAGCAAGAAATCTTGGCGACAAGTAACCACCCTTTCATCGTAACATTATATCACTCGTTCCAGTCAGAAGATTACCTCTATCTATGTATGGAGTACTGCAGTGGTGGCGAATTCTTCCGTGCCCTCCAAACGCGCCCTGGGAAATGCATCCCTGAAGATGATGCCCGCTTCTATGCCGCCGAGGTGACAGCAGCGCTGGAGTATCTGCATCTTATGGGATTTATCTATCGGGACCTAAAGCCAGAGAGTTAGTCGTCTTCGCCGTGCTGCAAAAGCCAATACTGACTGTTCTATTAGACATCCTGCTCCACCAATCGGGCCATATTATGCTGTCAGACTTTGATCTGTCCAAGCAGTCGGACCCTGGCGGCAAGCCCACCATGATCGTCGGAAAGAATGGTGCTCGGACGGATGCCTTGCCGACCATTGATACACGGTCATGTATCGCTAATTTCCGAACGAACTCATTTGTTGGCACCGAGGAGTACATCGCGCCCGAGGTCATCAAGGGCAGTGGTCACACAAGCGCTGTTGACTGGTGGACGCTGGGCATTCTTATCTACGAAATGCTCTACGGCACCACGCCTTTCAAGGGCAAGAACCGCAATGCTACCTTTGCAAACATCTTGAGGGAGGATATTCCCTTTCCAGACCACACGGGCGCACCTCAGATCTCCAAGTAGGTTTCTTACTTATTCGTAAACCCCAGAACTATTATCTAACTATGAAACCAGTCTCTGCAAATCTTTGATACGAAAGCTACTCATCAAGGACGAGAATAGACGATTGGGTGCTCGTGCTGGTGCTTCGGATATCAAGGCGCACCCATTCTTCCGAACCACGCAGTGGGCATTGATCCGCCACATGAAACCACCCATCGTTCCCCATGCTGGCCGAGGAGTTGATACTGTTAACTTCCGAAATGTGAAGGAGAGTGAAAGCGTTGACTTGTCTGGCACCAGGTTGACGAACCTCAAGGGCGTGCCGTTGGATAGTGGACTGGCTACTCCTGGAGGCGATATTGCCGATCCGTTCTTGGAGTTCAACAGCGTCACTCTGCATCATGATGGAGATGATGATCCGCACCATCATTCACACCAACACTGAATGAGCCTTGGCTGTCAGTAGGTTTGTGAAGCTGGAGAAGATTGAGTGAAGTCATGGTGAGTCTACCTAGACTTGAATCTTGGTGGACTATTTGGCCATCACATGTATACGCACGGGATCATGATTTGAAATTCTTGCGCCGGGGCGCCTGTTCTGCATTTACAGCATCATTTGACTCCATGTCACTCCTTTGGAAGAAAGCCCGCCAACGGGCGGGAGAGAGAAAGAAGTAGAAAAGGGAAGAAAAGAGACAACGGTGGATTGCTAAGGTAGTCCAGCGCTTGGTTTGAGTCAACTGATAGCGATGAGAGTATGTTCTCCAGCATTCACGGCTGTTTTCTGTCAAAACGGCGTATGGTCTGGCGTTTCTGGAAGAGCGAGAAAGAAGGAAATGATTTGTAAAGTCTTGACCCCTTGAGTAAGATGAAGGAAACGCGCACAAATGCTATCAATAGAGCAAAAGGGATTCTTGTCTTTGACAGTGTCTCAAGTAGAGCCTCGTAAGCGTGGAGTTGTTGAAGCGGAGGCATGTTGAAGTCGCGTGGTGAAGCTAATTTTGGTGCGAAGGTCATATGCGAGAAAGACTGAGCACATGACTACGCTTTAACACTAACGCTTGTCTCGCTGACGGCGGCGCAGGGGGAACATCTGGCTAGCTTGAGACCCTTGAGGGCTTCAGAGTCTCACTCGAGAGCGCGTTTGACTATGTAATTATGGAGTAGACGCGGCTCGGGGGCATTTCGCATGATGAGAGATGGTGCTCATGGGGCTTGGGCGAGGTCTCGGCACGACGCTGCCTGAAGAATCAAAAGAGATGGGATCCCTTTAAATGCTATGCTCTGTAGGGCCAGTCTCATTTTGTTTCTTTGAGCGACTACAAAACCCCAAACGCCTCAAGCAGCTATTATCAGTATGTTTCTGACCATGTCGCGGCATTGGCCGGCCTCAGAGCCCCGATACCGGCCCCGGCGGCGCTCATCGGAGCGGGGCACCTCCGGCGCCGATAAGCCACAGCAGATCTCGCGGCCGTATCTCCTCGAATGGAGTGCAAAAAATTGCAGACAAAAGGGGATATCTGATGCAGAGGATCTTAGAGAGCATATGGAGGCGGATGAGCGGCCTGGATGGCGGAGAATGGTGGTCATGAGAGCGGAGTGTGATATGGGGGTTGTGTTAAGCATGGAAATGGAGAAGGGGAGGACCAGAGGATGGACATGGGAGTTTCCAGAGACCGAGAAGAAGAAGAGGTCAAGAGGGAGTGAGGGCGAGAGGGATGCAAAACGGGATGAAGCCGAAGACGATCCTGGAGGAAAAGGAGACGATGAGGGTATCCGGATCTGTCGCGCATCACTTATAATCAAAAATCGACTCCCTATTCTCCTGCTCGATGGCCTACCGTTCCAGATACCACCACGACACTACCGACCCTCCTTGGGCTCCAGGCCGCCGAGTAACACCCATCCCGAAGGCGCCTCTCACAGCAGCAAACGGCCTCCACAACGATCCGAGTTCGAAAGCGCCCTCTGGGCAGCTCTGGTCGACGCCCAATCGCCAGAAGACCTACTAGCTGAGATTGTGTATGACAAATGGCTCCAAGCTCTAGACTCGCTACCTCCTCTGGGAGACGATTCCGTTGACGTCCAGTGGACGATCGCCAGAGCCCTCGAGACCAACGCTGATGCGACGCGCTGCATGGAGCGCCGTGGCGAGTTCAGCACCACCACCTCCGCAGACTGGACCTACCTCTCCGAGCGGCTCCAGCGACGTATTCAGCTTTCTGTGACGATGGCTCTGGGTATACAGTCTCAGCAGGCACACGACGAGCCCAAGGACACCAATTCGCGGAGTCTCGATCGCATAACCTACCTAGGAGGTTTGTTACTTCCCCTGACGGTCGTCTCGGGCATCCTGTCCATCGAAGGCACATATGGCCCCGAGGGCTCTGCATTCTGGGTGTTCTGGCTAGCATCAGGCCTGTGCTCCATCGTCGCTTTGCTGGTTATATACGCAGACCATCTCCGAACTCTGGACGTGTGGATGGAAGTCGCAGCAGGCGAAGTGCTCGAAGGCCTCGATCTTGATAACATGCACCGCCACGGCGGCAGCAACCGCTACCAGGCTAGTAGCTACACGAGCTACAGCCGTCGCTCACGCCCGAGGGAGAACCACTCCAGCAATGGGGATCCGGAGCGTGGGGAGGCGCGGTATACGACTGCTTCGGATGGGGGCGTGTATGTTGTGCAGCAGCGTGGAGATGGGACGAGGGGCAAGGCATGGAGGAAGAAGGAGCTGGGATGGTTTGGAGCTGCGAAGAAGATGTGTGGCTGGTATCGATGGAGGGGAAGCCCGGGCTTGGAGTTTCGGATGCCGGGATGGGAGGAAAAGGTGAAGGGATTGGTGCGGTGAGAGTTGTAGGAGAGAAGTATTACTCGCAGCTAGAGTGTAGAGCAAGAGCGGTTGAATTGTGTAGATATATTATACCCTCCCCTTTATCCATTATTCAAAGATATCGAGTTTTTCCTGCAGAGATACATGAGTTAAGCCTCCGTCCCAGCACACCAAACAACTCGTACATGAAATCATCAGGCCGTATACAGCCCTCGACAACTCAAAACCGAAGCTTACACGCGATCCACGCTGGAGCGGCGACCTCCAAGACCAATCTTATCCTTACCATCCATCCACGGCCGCAGACACTCTGGTACGGCAACTGTCTTGGCCTCCTCATCCCAACCGTTTTCGAGAATAGCTGCCAGCACGCGCGGGACAGCAAGCGCTGTACCGTTGGTAGTCCAGGGGAAGGAAAGCTTTCCATCGACGCGAGTGCGCGTGCCCAGACGGCGGCTCTGGTAGTCGGTGCACATGCTGGCCGACGTCACCTCACCCCAGTTACCCCGGCGGCTGGGGAAGAAGGCTTCCATGTCGATCTTGCGGGTGGCCGAAGCGCCAAGGTCGTGCGCTGGCATCGAGAGGATGCGGCAGTGCAGGCCAAGTGAGGAGATGATCTCCGTCTGCATGTCGAGCATCTCGTCGAAGATCTCCTGCGCCGCATCCTCATCGGCAGCCGTCCATGCGAACATCTCGACCTTTGTGAACTCATGCACGCGGTACAGGCCCTTTGTGTCGGCGCCGCGGGCACCGGCCTCGGCGCGGTAGCAGCGGGAGACAGCGACACGCTTGACGGGTAGGTCCTCCGGGTCGATTGTCGAGTTGGCCTTCATTCCCGCGAGCGCAATCTCGGACGTGCCGGTGAGGCACATCTCGGGGACGCCGCGCTCAACGTCGTCGGCTGATTGGGCGATGGAGTAAACCTGCTGCTCGCCGTTCTGGTCGCGAGGCTGGAATCCGCACGCAGCGCCGATGTGGCTGTAGACCATACTGGGCGGCGAAACTTGGGTCCAGCCGTGTCGCGTTGCGACGGCGAGAGCGTACTGCACAAGAGCTTGTTCGAGTTGAGCAGCCTCGCCGAGAAGATAGTACCAGCCCCAGCCGGATGCAGTGGCAGCACCGGCAAAGTCGAAGAGTCCAAGTTCCGTGCCGATGTGAACGTGAGAACGCCAGATCTTGTCTTCGTGGGAATCCTTGAAAATGGGTGGATCGTTGATGTAGCTGAGGACCTCGGGCTGGTCACCCTTTGGTGTATCCTCATGAGTAAGATTGGGGAGTTCCAGCGCCAGCTCCTCCATCTGAGCGACCGCCAGCGACTCGCCCTTTTCAATCACTGAAAGATCCTGCTTGAGTTGACGAGCCTCGCCTTGGATCTGCTCCCGGCTCATCTGTCGTACCTCCTTGAGGTCCTCATCGCCGCTGCTCGTGGCCGGGTTGGAGAGCAGACGCCTGAGCAGATTGGATCGCTCACGCAGGGCGCGGCCTTGCCGTTGCAGATCCTGCCATTGGGTGTGCAGTTCTAAAATCTGAGCTGGATGCTGCGCTTGTCGACGATAGTTGCGCTCCACGCAAGTCTGCTGATAAAGATCTGGGTTCTGCCGTATGTGCTTAATGTCGACAATGGGCTTTGGCGCCGAGGGCGGCCTCTTGACGTCGGCAAAGGCACGAGTCAAAATAGGGTGAGTTCTCGCCCTCGGCTGCAAGTTGCGACACCGCAGGCGTGTCAATGTCCTATTCATGGTGGTTGGTGATTTATCTGTGAGTTTCTCATTGCTCGCGAGATTGAGAGTTTGACGTAGTCGCAACCGAAGCTTTGGCGTGCGTGGTGGTATGGAGCTCTGGGATTGGCTTATGCAATTACCCGAGCCCGGACCCCGATTCAATTCCGACTATCGTGAAGCCAAGCCGCCGGAAAGCGAAATGTCATGAAGTTTGCTTGATTACGGAGAAGATATGTCAAAGACGGGGGTTGAGGTAATTAATTAGTTGTCAATATTGTTTGTTACTAGGGTATATTTGATTGGGTGGTTTAGAGAAGCTCCGTTCGTCTACCATCCTTCGTTTTCAACCATGCTCATTCCTATCTTGATACCTTGGCTCGTCCGACAAAGCGAAGCTCTACAACTTTCAGCATCAAAATACCCTCTCACATGTAACCCCATGAGCCCAAGGTCCAGTTACCGTGATGTCCGCCAGTTCCCCGGGCGTAACCCCCGGTCGTCACACTCTGTCGTTGTAGCGCCTTGACGTCTATATCGCCGGGACGTACAGCCCCATGCACACCCTGTTGTAACCATACGTCGCGATCAATGACCGCCATCGCTGGTACCTTGAGCTGGCAGAGAAGGCTGCCCCCGATCCATGGCCCAAGTGAGTGGACCACGCGAAACTTGCCCTGAATCTGCGGAGCTGCATCTCGTTGCCGTGCAACCTTGGCTTCAATAGGATCGTGTGGAGGTTTGGCCTCTGCCGCACTTGTGACAGCTTTTTCTTGGTCCTCTCCGGATCGTGGCGGCGATGGAGACCCTTCGCTCGGAGATGAACTGCTCGACTGTTGATGTAGCCTAGCATTGCTTCGATATTGGTCCACTACTTTGCCGAACACCGACTCCCAGCCTCTCTTGTCCACAATGGCTGATACATCGTCGACAATCCGTTGCTTCATACCCAAGATATTGGAACAACCACCCGTAAATATTATTCGAGACATGCAAGTGGCCCTGGCGTCTATCGGCAGTTGTAAAAGGTGGCGGTATACTAGTGAGTGCACGGGAAGGTCGTGATCGTCGAACTTTTCCCGAGAGGCTGAGGGGTCAAAGAAAGCCTCATCGCAGACTTCTGCTAGCTTCTCAAAGGGAATCTCGACAGTTGTCTGGCGGGATGCTGTGTTGATAGGTATCTGCGCCACGCCTGTCGGAACACCGGCCTGCGCTGACTCGGCTTCAAGTTCTTCTTGCTCATCAACCGTCTCCAGCTGTGTGGACTGTCTCTGAGATGATCTGAAATCAGATGCCTTGCACCACATCAGGCGGCACACAATATCTTCGCATTCTTCAAAGCTAATGGTTCTTTGCCCGTTATCTTTGTGTTCCGTACTGATCAAAGGTTGAAGAGTGTCGTAGAGAAGGTCGAGGAGCTTACTTCCTGCGCGAATAGTGCGCGTGCTTTTGACTTCTCGATATTCGTAAATACTTGTGACAACAGTTTCGGCCCATCCCATGTCGATAACCAGCGCAGATCGGACGCCTGCGGAGACTGCCGACATCACTGGACTTGACATGAGAGATATGGAGGGAGACTGAAACCTGTTGAACATGGTGTCTAGTATGGCTGACAATAAGGGAACCGGTACAGCAGGGTCCAAGACTAGTCCCAGCCTTCTAGGCCGGGAATCGATAAGTAGGTGTCTATATGACAAGTAAGCAGGTTTCGTGTGTGAAGCTCTAATGGCGAATTACCCTGAGAACGCATCTTGGATCACCCGTTCTAGCTTATCCCGACATAGTCCAAGATCAAGCTCTCGTAGATCATAACGCCAAAACTCATGATCTTTTGACCACTCGTGTCCAGCTGTTCGTCTTGGTTGCTGCCAGCCCCTAAAATCTCCCACGCGACGGTGATCTTTAGGGCTACACCGAAGAGTTGCCTTGGGACAAGATTCCCCAGCAAATCCTATCCGAATATGCCGTGAGCCCAGCTCAATAACAATAACATCATCGTCGGCGCGGATAGTGGACGGTGAACCGTAGGTAGAAGTGATGGAGCGGCTTGGGGTGTGTGGAGTGGAGGGGCCTGCCCCCTGAGTAGGACCTCCACGAATGCTGGCCACACTACGGTGAGCAAGCGTTGGTCCTGCACCTGAGGCCATGGCGGTTGTGATAACCTCCTCCTTAGCCGTTTTGTCGCTTTTTGGCCGTTTTTCTGAGGCTGATGGTGATGAAATGCTTTTGTTTGAGGCCAACTTCGTGCACAACGCTGGTTGGTAGATGACCCTCTGAGGTCGGCATTTAGAACGCCGATCCCCGATAAGAAAATAGAGGGTATTACGGGCGACCATGTCTACAAGTGGCTCTTTTCACTTTTGGAGGCATCAAAATCCGATTTTTCAAGCTACGCACCCACCCCCCGTCTCAATAGATAGAGATATGAAGCTACACCCTAGC
>JADDON010000742.1:0-17303 GCA_017140175.1 Fusarium staphyleae | reverse complement strand
GCGGAGGACGAGGCTGTGGAGGACTTGGGTTCGACGATGCGCATGATATCCGAATCGGCAAAATCATCGATGTCGCCCTCGGCGGGGTCAGAGTCGAAGTCGCTGTCCGAGACTTCTTCTATCCTTGGGTGGGACATTTTCGATGGCCGAAGGAGGGGTCGATTCGGGCGGGTTGACCGTAGGATGGTAGTAGCGCTTTGATCAAGCGTTGAGATCGTGGTTTTGGAAACGTGAGAAATCCGAGATTGCAAGGGGATTCAAAGTCGGAGTGTTGGAGCTCAAGGCTGAATATGGTGGAACGTAGGCTCTTGGAAGGTGGCACTTTGAAGTTGAGGTCAAGGTGTGGGCGGGCAAGGCTCAATGTGGGGTAGGTGTGCGACCTGCACCGAGCTCACCGAGAGCTCACCGAGAGCGGGTCAACCCACGCCAACCTTGACTACGTATCACAACTAACGTTAGTTGACTAGAATTTGGGTTACGTCTACCAATCAGAGACAAACATTCACTCATGAGACACAGAGCACGAGCCTCTAACTACGTAGGCAATATATACTCAATAGACAACATATGTTTCCCACTTCAAGAGGCAATGCAAATCGATTATCAATTTCTTCGCTTATAAACTCCCTAGCGATCCATTCGTCCGTCCTATAAGCGCATCCTCCCCACCAGCTATCAGAACGCGATTTCGCAATCACATTTTCTCAGCTTGTAAGCAATCCGTTCTGTGAAAAGAGTACCACAGAAGCTCCCCTGCCTTCATATAATAATATTAAAACCATTGGATCGAGAATCGGAGAATCAATCCTACTTGTACATAGACCGAAGCTCAAAAACCGCTGCTCGATCGCATAATAATCTGGGAGTAATCGCTTTTAGGCGGATACAACTCCAGCGCCACGTAGCAATGCCCGCGGCTAGTTATCGTGGATGTTCTTGTTGGCAAACTTTGTACCGGGAGGATGGCCCTCCGGCTTAAACCTACAATACTGTCGCGTGCAGGTACCACCGCTTGTGTTTGGGCACTGGGGAGAAGAATAATGTTAGCAAGGGGCTCAACACAGAAGAGGGATAAGTCAACGGAGCGAGCCAAGCTTACATGATGTCCATAGATGCAGTCCTCAACATCGCAGTCCTGCCCACGCGTACATGGGTTCTGTCGCGACAACATTGCAAGAGCACGGAGCTCCTCTTGGGTGGGTTTGTAGCTGTGGACAAAGGGACAAATGTCCATCCTGGTACATGGTCCACGAAGGAAGTGATTGTTGCATAGTTTGTCGTTCCCCGCTCGTCGCTTGATTGCTTCCATAGCCTGAAGACCGACTGTGATGGGCGGGTCGAGTCCTCGGGGACCGGGGCTCCAAGCTGGCTGTGCTGGTGACTTGACACGGGCACTAATGTCCTTTTGCTTTGGGGGTAAAGGCATAGTAAGCTGAGGAGGTGGGGTGGCACTCTTTGTGACCTTGGCCCAGGAAGTCGCTGGGGGTGACATGGACGCATCGCTCGTAGCAGGCGTCAACTCTGCCTGGTTTGGGCGAGCGGATGCTGGTGAAATATGGTGTCCGTTGACTTCAGGTTGATGCGCGGTCGGTTTGTCGACCAAAGGTCTATCGGCGAGCTTGGTCGTGCGGAAGATGTCATCAAATTCTATGGTGTTCATATCTAATGATATGAGCTCGCGGACCAGGGGGCCACCCTTGAGCAGAGAGATCCGCTGCCTGTAATTGTCATCTTGGAGGATCTCGTCCAAGAAAGGGGCGTATCCTGAATCATGTCCAATTCCTAATAGCACATGTTTGCAATTATGGCCTCGTAAATGCCATCGAGATGTTTCTGTGACATAGGTTAACTACGTTCTCGAGGCATCGACGGACCAGAAGCCTCCAGCCCCAAAACGGAATGGGATGGTGAAGACCACTGTGGTCTGCAAGTCATACCTCGAATCTTGGAGTCAGCCCGTTCTTTACCATAGCCAACATCAATAAAATCAAAAGATGCCTTGGCCTGAGTAAAGCCTAATGTGAACTCTTTGAACAGGCTGGGATCGTTAAGGCTGCCGTCCCGGCACATGGCCTTGCTCAAACCAGAGACATTAGCCACGACGCTGCAAACAATTTCTATCGAGTTGGCGCGCTCTTGATTGCAAAGCCCTGCTACGGCCGTGCGCAGAGCGTAGGCTGCCTTCTTTCCACCCTCGAGACCTTGTTTGATAAATTCCTCTTTGAACTGCGGCACGGTCAGCAAGTAGTCCTCGGCAGGGAGTGGCCCAGCAGCAAGAACGGGATGGGACCGACGTACAATGAGACCGTCCCCATCAATCAATATCAAGATGTATGGATTGTCATTCTGCAACTCTTAGCCAATTGCAGCATCACCGCCAATCCCCGATCAATTGTACCTTGAGTTCATCGTTGGCATGGGTAAGCCATTTGAGCTGGGTTTCTGTTTGTTGTAATCGCGTTTGGAAATCTCTTCGGGACTTGGTCGCATCGTTGAGGTCAAGCTCGGCTTCGTGTAGTCGTATTTTAAGCTTTTGGTTCTCATCTTGAAGGTTATCTTCGACGCCTCGACAGTAAAGTAATAGATCCTGTTGCGCAAAAGTCAGTAACGTTGTTGGGCAGGACCAGGGTGCGCCGTGCAGAGAGGTTGCGTGCATACCTGGAGCAGCTTGTCCCTCGAGTTCTCGTACTCCTGGACAGCTTGATACCGCTGGACAAAGTCCGTAAAGGTGCTGGCTGCCATATTGGAAGCCATGAGGTCTGTCGTTAAGGCTGTAAGAGCTAAGCGATGACGGAAGGAGAGAATCGATGTTGGCTGGATGTTGTTGACAAAACAAGGCGGAAGGTCGAGAAGGAAGATGGAAGAGTAGAGGAAGAGAGAGAATATTACTGAGAGCTGAAGCCTTGGATTATTGAATGGGCGGAGTTGTCGTTATATCGAGAGGGACGAGGCGAGACGAGACGAGACGAAAACGAAGAGGCGCGCCAACCGGCACTGACAGCCAGATGATGGCTGATTCGGCTTCACAGCCCTAGAGGGCCTTCTTGGCTTGGCGACGTTTGTTGTGCGCAAAAAAAGTAATCAGCTGCTGGTCTTTGTTCTCGTTGCTTTGTCTGCACACCCTCTTTCGCGTCGTCGGCGCAAGGGGATTGGATGAGACAAGGAGCAAGCAACAAGAGATGAAGCAGCGAAACAAAAAACGGACGTGATTCTGCGCACGACTTAAAGTGCTCAACAGTGGACGCTCAGCCTCGATCTTGTTCCTCTTTCGTGTCCTTTTCGAAAGGTTAAGAGGAGGAGGAGGATGACGCTGTGCTAATGTATTGCAAGAGTTAATTCAAAGACAGGTGTGAGGGTTTCCGCAAAAACTTTTTTTTTAATCCGTTGTTAAAATAAGACCTGAAGCTGCCCGGCTCCTTCCCATCTGCTGCGTCTGGGCCTGCCCCCCCTGTCAGTGATCACAGTGCAGGCAAGAGGCAGGGGGTCGTCAGGTCATGCAACTGCCGGCCCATAAGTTATCTAGATCCACAAGTGCAGGCGCGCGCCAAATGGACAGGAACAGGGGAAGGTGCCCTTTATTAGTTATCCTCCTGTTGGCTTGGAGAGTCCAACGTTATAAAAAACGCCTTGGGGCTGTAAGACAATGGCACACGTTATAGTTAGGTAGTGAAAGAGAGGCAATACTTGTATTATATGCGTTTCCAGAGATGTCTTAGCAGCACTCTGTAGGTTATCTCGTCCTTGTCTATTCGAACCTAAAAGACCCCCTTACTCCGTAATGCATGGCTTAATCTTTAACTAAGGTAATCATGGAACGAACGTAGCATTCAACATAACCACAGCTGCTGACTACCTATGCACTGCACGGCCATGTCGTGTGTCGTCTCAAGCAATCCTATCGAATGACAAAGACGGAAATACTGCATATTCCGAGGCCACCCGTATCTTCCATCACTTTTCCATCACTGTACCTCAAAGGGGGCCTATTCAGACCCTGAAACCCAGAGCCTGATTGATGCCAGAGGCCGTACAAGCTGCAAGCTCGCGTGTCAAAACAACCCTCATCAACGCCCGCCGTCCAATCATTAATCTCGTTTTCACTGGGTTTGCCCCCCTCTTTATAAAAGTGTATTGCCTCGATTGCCTTGTCGCCGTGGTGTTGCATGATAGCAGGCATCCTGCCGCTGTCGCGTTGCGCTGAATATCATGAGCCACTTGAATGGCCCGACAGCTGCATGTAAGCTTTCTGCTGGTATTCTAGTCTGCCTTGTCAGTCATAAACTTGCTTAGTCTACCACCGAGCAGTAAGTCAGGCTTTGGTAACAGCCTGATCAGGTAACTTATCTACCGATAGTCAGAGTGCAACTGTTTGTGGCGCAGCAAACGAAACATCCCAGATACAAGACTCAGTAACAGCAAACTGAGCTCTCAGGTTACAACTTCAAACTCTGTCCATCACTTCCGTCTCGCCTTCAGCTGGAAACTGATTCAGCATTTGCCATACCGTGTCATCTCCCCAGTCCCCCCCAAACTGCCACGTGGAATCACCGCTTCCGATATCACCACCAAGCGTTCCCAGTGGGAGCATCATCCCATCAGGTGCCGCTGTAAGATCGTTGTAGACGAGATCACCCACCGGAAAGAACGGCGCCATTGTAGCTAGACTATCCGCCGACGGGGCCAGCCACTCTGCATCTGTCACCGACTGCAGCCCGTAGGCGCCGTCCGTGTCTAGAGATGAAGTTGCTGCTGTAGACCCCGCAGTTTTCTTGTTCGATGCCGCCGTCGACAATGGCGAGCTGCTCTGTGCTTTAGCAATGGTTCTCTTGAAGCGCGCAACGATGGCTCTGAGCACGCCCTGCGCCGACTTGGCCAGCGGATTGCGCTCTTGCATGGCCGAGAACCTCTCAATCGTCCATTGGAAGTGCTCGAGGATATTCCCTGTGAGCTCTGCATACTCGTGTGGGAAGATGATAAAAACTGAGGCGATGAGCACGATTGCATCGAAACTTCCAAAAAAGAGCACAAAGTTCCTCCACGAGTCTGGCGGTAGCCCCTCGAATGTCATCTTCTGAATCTCGAGATTTCTCAGACTGGCACGAATTGCTTCATCCCTGCTCTCCTTACGGTTGAAGACATATGGTCGATGCAGCGCTATTCGACTGAACTGGTGGAGATGCGCATAGTGATAGCGGGCCGCCTGGTACCACTGCGTCTCGGGATGGTCGTCCCAGCGAGTGTCCGGGTTATCTAGTCGGAATGCGGGGGGCATCTTCTCGTCGAGTTCCAGAATAGCCTGATGAGTCTTATCCACTTTGCTAAAGTCCGTTGGGTACGGACCTTCGTTCTCGAGGTCACGTATCGCCCGCAATGGGCCGCAGAGTTGGTAGTTCCATAGGTGTCTGGTTATCGGTGTCGGATGGTCATCGTCTCCGCGAGGGATCACAGGAGTCTTGTTCCGATTCTGCGGTATAAGCGCATCGACAGGCGGCGTGGGAAGGACTTGATTCCAATCCAGCGTTCCCGGCCGTCCGAGCACAATCGCACAGTTGAGGTCCCATATGGCGAGGGCGTTGTATATCCTCCTCCTCCGCTGAATTAGCCATTGATTCTCCAGAATGCTTTCGACGCTCGAGTCCTTGGGCTTGGGATCCAAGCTATCACGATGCATGCCCAAATCCTGTGCATCGCGGATCGCGATGGATATAGTGTGCCACTGCTCAACACATTAGCACTCGTTTTTGTGCTCTGAATCAAGGCCCTCACCGCCTCAGTCACCCTCGCTGTATACTTGTAGAACGTCGCTCTCAAGAACTGCGCCTGCACCGTCGCCAACGACAAGTGCTTCTTCCCCAGGAGATCAATGATTGCCTGTCCGGACTCGCTATAGTCCACTGCGAGATCCTCGAAACGCATGTTTCCCGCATATTTGAGAGCGTCAAACGTCGAATCTGGGCGCTCTGGTAGTATGAGCAGTGCCGTCGCAATTACCTGGAACATCAAAGCTGGAAACGCACGCATTTCGGCGCTTAGCCCACGCGGCCCAATGCTGGAAAGTGTCGAGAACGGAAGACTATTCCATTCGTCAAGCTGCGCGTAGAAGACGTCTGGGTCAATGCAATAGTATTGCCAGTTGAAGCTGCGCATATATATTTCAACGAGCTTATCGATGTAGCTTTTGGCGGGGAGCTGGCGAATAAGCCCCTTGAACCTTTCCCTCAAGGCAATATCTTCTTCTGGTGAGTTGGTGAACTCATCGCGTGACTTCGTTCCAGAAAGCGGTGATCCTTCCTCGCCATCGGTTGCTGTCTCGATCTGCTTGAGGAACCCAATGGTGGACAAGCCGTTGTTGGCGTAGCCCCAATCAACCGCCTTTGATGATAGGGGCTCATCAACTCCATCCGCAGTCTTATCTTCTGCCTGTTGCTGGTGCTGCTGGTGATCTTCTTTGGGTATCGATGTACCCGTCTCATAGATACACGCAGACTCTTTGCTCCTGGACTTGCAATTTCCACACGGCAGCTCTCGATCACACTGTGTCAGAGTTAGCAACCATATCTTGACGTTGGGTCCTTCCTACAGACTCGTTGCTTCCTGCGATGGCACTCGGTGCATGAGATGACGATGCGGCGTCTCTTTCTTACGCGGGGACCATCGCCATCTCGGCGAGTTGTAGTCATGTTCGCCTAGCTGACACCTGCTATACTCGAGAGATCACGTGAAATATCAATTCAAATGTGACTGTCCTTATCAGCAGCACGCGATCCAAAACGATCTGCTTGTCCCCTTGGGTCGTGGAATGGTATGAAAACATTAGGATAGATAGATTTAACAGCCCAGCTGAGACCCTTATTGACCTGGGCGTCACTGAGTGGGACCCCCGGTCGAACCGGCTTTAATCTTTAATGGGCGACCACCCACCATCACCTAACGTTAACCCTGAATTTCAGCCCTGCCACGGAGTAAAAGTGTGGAGATAAAACACCCGACCTGATGTCAAAGCCGTGCGCTCGGACAGCAGCTGAAGCCAGTGTGCTATGTGACATCAGCCCCTCATAAGTACGGAGTAAGGGGACCTTCTCTTTCTTGTAACGTTAAAGCGACGAACTTCCATAGTTGCTCCGTACAGTCATGATATTGCAAATCCCGCTAGTTATACCGACACTCGCGGAGCAGTGTATTCATCGTCCATGCGTCCCTTCAATCTAGGCGTCCAACTATCGAACCCGCTCTATGTACGCCTTCCAAGCTGCGGAGCGGTATCGCTCAGCTTCTCCCTCGGGATCGCTCGCCTTGATGATGCCCCGGCCGACGATGGCAATATCGGCACCAGCAATACCAATGATTTTCTGTGGTGTGTTGTACTGTTGGCCCTTGCCATCCCCCTTGACCGGGGCGTTTTCGTCCTCGCCCTCGGGGGGCAATTGACAGCCAGGTGTCATGTGGATGAAAGCATCATCAGGTTGTGAGTTGAGACATTCCTGGGAGACAAATCCCATGACAAAGCTCTTGTGTTCCCTCGCGGCCTCAACGCAGGCCTGTGTGTACTCCTTGTTCATAAAGTTGCCCTGACTCGACATTTGCGCCAGGATGAGCAGACCTCTCTCAATGGGCGCCTCCTCGATACCAGGAAATACCGCCTCGTCGCCCTCGGGAATTGTCTTTACATAGCGTGGTGAGTCGGCTGACTCGTATTGTTGGGTGACGGTGGTTGTAGAGACGATACTGCCCTTGCGGCCGGTGTCCGCACGTGGGGGATCAGGGGGGTCGTATTGGTTTTCGGTATCTGAACGCTCACTATCCTCATCCAACTGACTAGCGGTAGGAGTTCCGATACTGATGGATGTCTTGACCTCGTAATGGTATCGCTCGAGCCATCGGGCAGCAGCATTGGATAGCGATGTGACGGAGGCCTTGCCAGGAACCATGTTGACGTTGATGATGTGCGCCCATTCGATGATGCGTGCTGAGCCGCTGGTGTATTGCAGCTCGACCGTGTTGCCAATATCGCCGAATTTGCGGTCTTCAAAGATCAGGAAACCGTGTTTGCGGGCAAGCGAGGCCAGCTTAGCGCCGGTACCCGTCTTGTGGTCATGATCCCAGCCTGTGACCATATCATGATGGGTTTTGAGGACGACGATGGAAGGGCCGATCTTGTCGGCCAGCGAAAGGAGCTCGCGAGCAGTTGCGACATCGGCGCTGAGGCAAAGATTCGAGGCCTTGAGGTCCATAAGCTTGAAGAGATGTCGGTTGAGGGGATGAGTGGCCGAGTCGGCGCGGCTGGCGAAGGTCGCCTTGAGCGACGGATGCGACGGCATGGTGCGGTCGGGGCGAGTGATTCGAGTAAACTGGAGGATGAAGAGACGGGTGATGTAAACACGGAGACAACCTGAGGAAGGGCGAGCTGCACCCAAGGATATGTATGCCTCAAGATTGTAAGCTACTAGCTAAGCCGGTCTTGGTGTTGCGCAACTTGTACGGATGACCTGGCAGGACGATCTGGCGCAAGTGGCGGTTTTGTGGAGGGGGAGCTGGGAAGATCGAAAACCGGAGACGTGAAGCCACTGATAGGCAACAAAGGAGGGTCTCGACCGGTGTGAAGTGATGGATCAATAGAGGAGTAGGTCCGCAATGGAACAAGAAGGAGGCGCATGTGGAGGATTACCAGTAACCGAGTGAAGAGGGGAGATGAAGAAGCGGAGAGGAAGAGATGATAAAAGACAGGGCCAAAGATAATAAAAGAAAGTTGAGCAAGGAACGCGCAATAGAGCTAGAAGACGCTTGGTAAAAAAGTGAAAAATACCCGTATCGATCCACACACAGCTCGATGAAATGGGCCCAGCCGGCTAGTTATGAGGCCACAATGCAATGCTAGGTACGGAGTAAAGGCTAGAGCAGGAGACTAGACTAGGATGAAAATATCGCGCGAGGCTCAAAACAAACGTAGGTATGTATGTATGGCAGGGAAGATGCAGGGATTGAGCTTTCAGACGTTAAGTTAGGTATGCCCCAAAAAAGACGAGCAGTCGGGCCATACATGATTTCTTTATATAAAATCACCAATTTTGCTTTTATAATTTACATTCACCACTCTTGGGTAGATTGCAGGTATCAATGGCAATAAGAGTTAGGCCTCGCATAGGAATCGGGCTTGGAGTCGCTGTTTGAGGTGGCTTGCGCTGCTTGTGCAAGCCTTGTTGGAGATTGTTTTGCTTGATGGAGGGGGAGGGGGAGGCCAGGGGAATGAACCACGGTCACTAAGCCCGTTCCTGGAGAGTAGGGCAAGCGAAGGAGGGCAGCAGAGAGGGCCTAGAGAATGGTCCGGAAGTTGGTATTTGGTGTAGGAGACCATGAAAAGAGAGAAAGGTAGGGGACTACTCGCAACGATCAACTCCAGGTCACCCTTGAACCATTGCTACCCGACTCTCGGGGGGTTGCGCTCAAGCTCATGACAAGCGAAGGCTGCAGATTCTTTCATAGCGCTGAGAGACCCGTCCATTATCCTCCGCGTCCTGCGCGTTAATGCCCCCCTTCATGCCCCATCATGCCCGCATATCACATATCAAGACCCTGCCACCAGTGACGTGTGTCGTGGGGCAAAGCCAGAGTTGAAAAAGGCGGCGACTCAAAAGGCGGAAAGCTAGTTGGAGGGACCAAGAAGAGGTCAGATGGGTTCGATTTTCCAATATAGCCAAGCATTACCATGCGGATGCGCTTGAAGAAATGAGGAGATTAAGTTAGACATTCACTCAAGCCCTGAGGGATGAAGCTGCATGGACAGAGGGGGATCGGCGTCAAGATATGTAAGACGTACCCTCGGAAGCTTACCTTAAGTTACAGGCTGTATGTACTTTGGGGGTTATAAATGCTAATTCGATACGTACTGGTGACTTTATAACCCGCCTCTTTACAGGCTTCTGGTAAGTATCTACAGAAAATTTGCCACTGATATAGAGGTCTCCTACTAACAGTTGACCGAATCATGGAAAAGGGTAACTACCTACATATTAGACTAGACCTTGGAAAGCAAGAAGGACTACAGGACCATGGAGAAGAAAACCACAACTCAACATTCATAGCCCCTAATGCAGCCGCAACAGGAGAACCCCATGCTGCGGTAGCCAGGGTGCATTTTGCTCACCGAGCCGCTGCATGCATCGTGTTGCAGGGGCCTGACTGTCTCGGGACGTGCGTGCGCTGTCGGTTGAACGACCCGAGCGAGATGGGACGAAACGGCCATGCCCGTACGTACTCCGTATCCTCGGGGATCCGAGCCCCATAGCGCTGCGACTCTGACAGTAGTCTTGCGGGCCAGAGGACGAGCGGCACTATTCGACATTCCCTACACGTCTCTTTGGTCGTCGCTTCAAGGTCAATGACAAGGGATGCAGAGCCTAAGAATGAATGACTGATGCCAGACGAACTAGCGGGTTGGCTAGTGACATTCGCTGATGCAAGGCACCGACAACCAACAACAGTTTAATGCTCGCAGGGGGACAATTGAGGCAACAAGCTCCTTGGTTGATCAACGGCCCAGGCGGTTTTAGCTCCCTTGGTTGCCGTCCGGGGCAATCCAATTTACTGCCCCCAGAATGCATCGCGTCGAGCAGCCCGGGTGAGAAGATCGTCGCCGGGATTCCGGATCCGCCGTCCGCTCCCCCCAGACTCTTGGGCCTAGGCTTGAGACATTTACGTACTGTAAGATATGACCTCCCACCGACAGGATGGAACCCTGGCTCGATGAGGCAGGCCTGAGCAAGCACTCGATGCTTTTGGGATAAGCGTCATGTCGCCATGCCGTTGTCAAAGCTTGTCTTGTCGGCTCTTCCGTAAATATGCTCTCCCCTGTTCGGCACTCCCGAGCTCGAGGTCAACTACGGAGTATATCGAAAGAGCTCTTGTTCAAGTTGATATGTGATAGAGAAGTTGCTCCTTTGAATCTATAACCTCGGTAGTCGGGTAGTCTGTCGTTGATATCCTCTCTAGCTCCTCGGCGCATACTCATCTCATTGCGTGCTAGTTATGTTAACGTTAGAATACGGCTTACACGCCTACAATCTGACGAGTCGGGTTTCAGAGAGCTGCCGGAAGCTGTCCGGATCAACACTTTGTGTGGTGGGTTGGTCTCACCTGGCCCTTCACCTCTGAGACGGCACCAGTCCCTGATCTCAGCCCAGTTGATCGATCTACGTTGCTTGGCTGTCTCGTACCCAACAGCTTAGAGGCCCCAGGGGCAAAGACCATGGGAGGGGCTGAATTGAGTTTGCGCGGGCAAAGACGCTGCTAAGGACGGCAAACCCCACGACATACCAGCCTCACTAGCTAACTAATTAGGACATGCAGGAGTGCGAGGGGATATCATCGGGATAAGTTGAGCCAAGCCAATATGATCCATGGGCAAGCTGATGCACTGGCTTATGATAGCCGGTGATGCATTTGTTGTGGTGCGCTTGTTGCTGCCAAGCACGTACAAATGGATAGAACGTGGTCAAGTAGAGCCGTAAGAAAGCGACGCTGCCTAATAACAGTTCTGATGTACCGAGACTCGGATGGATTTGACTTACAATACATCGCCAAGATCCAACTCAAGCTCGACACCATCTGTTAACTACCTGTAAAGCAGGCTTACGAGATAACACTTTGTGGATGCGCGTGTACCTTGTTAGCTAGAAGCCTCAAGGTCTTTACCGTAAGAGTTGAAGGATATTCGATGTTAATTAGCCCACGCCGCACTCACCCCAAAAGTAGTTGTTGCAACGCCAGACTCCAGCAGCCGTACTGATGCTCTCTTATCTTGGCAACAAGGCCGCTAGAGCATATCAATCATCCGCCTCTATCTGCCCTACTATCTTTGCGGTGCGATATCGGGGGTAGTCTGGATCCAATGCCTTTGGCCAAATCACGGCACAATCTGACAACACATGTCGCGCGAGGCACAGCCAGCGTCTGCTGCACTCTGCGCCTGTCAAAAGGCTCGACCTTTTCGACCGCCAAATGCCAAGTCGTACGTGATGATGAATATCATTGCGTGTTTGGCATCTTCAAAAAATCAGCCTCTCAAGTGGATCCCGCTGACAATTTGCCTCCAGCGGATGTCAATTCAGGGGATTGAGTGTTTGGCCTGTGCTAGTTTTGAGGGCTGATAAGTCAAGGTCTGGTGTATATCCTCACGTAGCGCTCTCATAATGGCACACTTAAAAGCTCCAAACGGGCCGTTAGTGCGCCCGACTCTACCGAAAACCCCCCCCTCCCCTACCCTTTCTTGGCGACAGCATCCCATGGAAAAGGGAGCCTCCAAGCTACTGCCTTCTGCCGTCATCACGCTTTAACACTTTAACACTTTAACCTACAAGCCTTCTTCCACAGAGCTTGAGTTGCTTGTTTGTATTCACCTCTTCATCCACTCCTTTACTCTTCAACGAGACCTCTTACGAGCCACGCAAACGCGCTGGTCTGCTGCTCTTACGCACTTCCGTTGCATCCGCCGCCCGGACGATAGCTTCAACAGCGCCAAGTAATCCCTGCCCCTTTCGCAGAATCTTGCCATTATCTCCATCACAGCAGCGCATGATAAGCCACACCTGCTGCCACGACTTGCAAAGCTCTCGACAACCTCTTCAAAATCATGAGCCCACGAACTCGACGACAGGCCGCGAAGGCCCAGAACGGATCTCAGTCCTCTTCCTCTGATTCAGAGCGCGAAGTGAAGGCCAGCAGCAACGGCGCTGCTCACCAGATCTCGGATACTTCGGAGGAGGGCCCTCGCGAGAATATTTTTCTCTTCTACCCCAACCTCATTGGTATGATGAGTCTACGAGTCCCTGGAGCTCTCTGAACATGGCTAACACCATGCGTTTAGGCTACGCGCGTATCGTTCTCGCCATCGCATCTCTCTATTATATGCCCCTCCATCCTCGCACGTGCTCTGGACTCTACAGTGTCTCGTGCCTCCTCGATGCCCTCGATGGCTATGTTGCTCGAATCTACGAGCAGTCCACTCGCTTCGGCGCTGTCCTCGATATGGTCACCGATCGCTGCACCACAGCCTGCTTGATTGTTTTCCTGTCGTCAGCTTTCCCTCGATGGGCCATCGTCTTCCAGGGTCTGATCGCCCTTGATCTCGCTAGCCATTATATGCACATGTATGCTACTCTTGTTGTCTCTGGCGTCGACTCGAGCCACAAGAACATCGACGCGAGCCAGAACTGGCTACTCAACCTTTACTACTCCAACAAGGTAAACTCGCCATAGAAACTCCTGCGCCTTACCTACCTTGATCGCTAACGGCTGCTAGAATGTGCTATTCATCCTCTGCGCCCTCAACGAGCTGTTCTTTATTGGCCTCTATCTCCTCTGCTTCTCCTCGCCCCTCGTCTCACCCTACCTTATTAAACCCGTTCAAGCAGTCGGCGCCGAGCTTCAGGCTGGCGCCCAGGTCAACACTTCAATCTTGGCACATATTTTCCCGGATCCCTTCAGCCCCGCCGCTCTCGAGCTCGCCCGCGCCAACAAGATGGATTCCACTGTTCCTTGGATCATTGCTGGTGTCAGCTTCCCTTTCATGTTTGCCAAGCAGTTCATCAACTGCGTTCAACTCGTAAATGCTAGCCAAGGTCTCGCTGATGTAGACATCAAGACGCGCAGAGAGAAGGGTCTTCCCAGACCCAAGCCCAAGACGGCGTAAAGCTGCAGGGATTATGCTGCGTCTCCGGAACGGCCGTCGTTATACTTCGGTCGCGATATGAGCGCCATGGCGGAATTCGGCTTTTCTCGCCCTTCTTACTTTATGTCGACATTTACGGCTGCCTAGCAAAGGGCTAGCACAGCCTCTTTTCTCGAACCTGCTTCAATCACGTTCCACCTCGACGGAACGTAACTCTTAGGGAGGACTTATGGGGGGACGTTATACGGTCCCCAAGGTATGCATGATTCGGCGCAGATTGGTGCGGTTTTGATGGTCCCCGACCCTGAAAGGAAGGGAAGGGAGGAGAAATCACTGGGTAAAAGGACGGTAACTTGCACCGTTTTCATAAAAGAAGATGGCAAACGCTGGCTGCTGAGGAGATAATCACGGAATCTTTCTCTATGGGATTTAGCGGGTGAACTTTCTAGACTTTGTTATGCACATACTTTATTGGGCCCCTTCGTCTTGGGAACCCCTTTTTCACTTTATCTCTTCCTTTTGTTTATATCCTATTAATTGTAGGCGGAAGTCCAATACACTCGCTGGAATTGACCAACATTATATTTATTACATCTTGAACCTCAAGATGAAACTTGAACGTTGCTTTGAGGGGATGAAAGCAAAGAGAAATCAAGCTACTCGTGAATGGCAAGCAAGATAGATCCCACTAAATAAAGGAAATGGCTTTATGCCTCGGATATATAGGTGAACAAAATAACGAGATGGTATATTCAAACTCAAAACACGGCATTCACGTCTCTCCCAGCCAGAAGCTAGGAGTCAACGTGCTCATTCTTCTCCCAACATCCAACCACCTTAACTAATGCCTACCCGCACTTCCTGACGCAGCAACAGATTCCTGTGGTCCCTTGTGCGCGGGGCGCGAGTCGCCAGAATCACTGCCGTCCACGATACCAGCGCTAAGGGCGCCAGCGCTGGTCGAGTCAGGGGCCGCAGCGAAGCCGTACCATGCCACGACGGCGACACCGAGTATACCGCATATACAGCTGAAGACGAGGGCGACAATGCCCCGAGGGGTGAAGCTGAGGATGGTATGTTAGCAGATGCGGGTGTGTGTACGCCGGCCAGGAATTGACTTACCCAGCAGGGAGGCCCCGGGGGGGACGGTTCTCGCCAGTGAGGTCGAGATAGTCTTTGGTGTTGGCAGCAGCATTACCCTCGGTGGCCATGTTGGCGGCAGCGCAGGCGTCAAGGTGGTTCTTGGGAATCTCAATGGTCTTTTGGAGGGTGAGAGGATCCTCGACAAAGGTGGCAATGAGGCCCGAGACGACGTGCCACTCAATGTGGCAGTGGAAGAGCCAGATGCCTTATGGAGGCTTAGTATTTGGTGTCTCGCATATGATTGAGGGAGTCTAGACGTACCTGGGTTATCGGCCTTGAAGCGCATGACAATGTTGCCGTTGGGGTAGATGACGAGGGTATCACGTCGCATAGGGGTCTTGGGCAAATCCTTCTCGGTGACATCGGCGTCGGCCCAGATACCGCCCTCCTCTGGGGAGCGATAGACGGCCTGGAAGGCGTGGCCGTGGAGATGGAAAGGGTGACGACCCGAGTCCAGGTTGTTGACGACGAGCTGCACGATCTCGTTCTTCTTGAGGACCATGGAATGCGTGTACGTGCCGTAGACGGAGGGGTCCTCGGCGTGCTCACCGGCGTTGAGGGCCGTGTACAGAGTAGGGACCTTTGCGCCGATGTAGGTGATGTTGTTGAAGAAGGCGTAGTTCTTACCATCGCGGAGGTTGTCCATCATGACATCGAGGACCACCTCGCGGTCGGGCTCTGGGAGGATGTCCATCTTGTCGTAGGGGACGAGGGTCATATCGTCGAAGGGGTCGAGGCTGTCAACCGTGGCAGCGTCTGGAAGCTCCTTGGAGTCGTCGTAGACGAGCCAGCCAGTGGCGTTGTAGTTGAGGTCCTCGGGGAGAACGTCAAAGAGGGTCTAGATGGTAGCTTGTCAGCTTCTAGTTCTTCTCAAACATAAGAATCTCGGCGAGCCTTTGGCTACTCACAGTATCCATGCTGGCGATAATGGGAAAGTTCTTGGAAGCATCCTTCTTGGTGGTAACAAGGAAGCTGACACGCTGCGCAGCAGAGAGGTAAATCATTTCGGCCTCGGCTGACTCGGTGTAGATGCCGTCAACTTCGACAATGCGCATCTTGTGGCCCTCGAACCAAAGGTACTGGCCTGCAAAAGCACCCATGTTGATGGTGCGAAAGAGATAGGTCGTGTCAGGCTTGACCGAGAGGGTAAAGTTCATAGTCTCGTTCATGAGAGCGTTGTTAGGAACAGGCTCGGCTCCTGAGGGATTGCTCTTGGCCATGAATTGAGGGATAAGAGTCTGCATCTCGTCGTGGTACCAGTCGGAGAGGGTGAAGATGAGCTCCTCGTCATAGTCGTCCTTGAAGGGGAACTTCTTGTCATGGACAATGAAGGGGGCGCGCAGACCGTCAGGGTATTGGGCGCTGGTATGCGAATGATACCAGTAGGTTCCCGGCTGGTCAACCTATTCAGACGTCAGCATCTATAACGATTGTCTACGGTTTAGTTAGATTCTCTCACAGTAAAGTTGTATGTGAAGGAGGTGCCCGGGCTAATGGGACACTGGACTACACCAGCAGGACCATCCATATGCGTGCTGCCATTCATGTAGAGACCGTGAAAGTGCAGCGAAGTAGACTGGTTACCGAGGTTGTTTTTGGCGTTGATGATAACGCGATCGCCAATATCGACCTCGATAGTAGGAATGGGCCATTGGCCGTTGATTCCGATAACAGCACGCTCAAAGGCATTGTCGGGGTTTGCCCTGACCCAGCCGATATCAAAGTCAAACCTCTTTGTGGCCGCAGCAGCTAGTTGAGGAAGAGCGAGCAGCAATGCTGCAGCCAACGGCAGAGAGTTGAGGAGCATTGTGAAGGATGAGGATAACTCAAGTTACGTCGGGCTCGACAACATGAAAGGAGGAATGAATATCATATGAGATAGAAAGAGGAACGGGGATGACACAGAAAAAAGGCAAGGAGCAGATAAGCTCAAGAATCGAACGAGGTAAATAGAGAGCTTGCAGAGGAGGCGCCGTGGATCGGGATGGAACGAGGCGAGCTACTAACTAACTAACTAGACACCACTGATGAGATGGATAAGACGGAATAGATTAGATGGGGGCGGAATACAATACGAGGGTGTGTGTAGATGGGACGATCAGCTCATGGTCATGGGAAAGGAAAGAGAGAATGCAGCATCCCCTCTTGAGGCCAGGCCAGGTCTGTATTGTCTGTCTGTCATACTATAGACATCTGAAGGAGATTGATAAATAATACCCATGAGAAGAGAAGCCGAGCCAAGCGCCCAACGACCATCCCAGACGCATTCTCTGCTAGTTAGTACATAACTAACGTTAGTAGCCAAAAAGTCCCACGATCCATATTGCGACCAAGGTAGAGTAGAGAAAGTAACTTACAGACGATACCACAAGCGATACTGTTGGAAGGTGGCTGCCTCAGGCACCCACTTCCCTTAGCTCCAACCTATAGATCCCCACTTAGCTTAACATAATATACCTCTTACATACTTCATTATATACCCCTACCCTCATAATAG
>JADDON010000074.1:0-50884 GCA_017140175.1 Fusarium staphyleae | reverse complement strand
CCTCCCTCCCTCTCTCCCTTCCACCCTTTCATTTTCTCCAACGTGCCCCTCCCACCCTCAGCTGCCATCACGATGCCGCCCGCCAATGGCCATCCGTGACCGGGCCTTGCCGCTGAGGTGACTGGTTGGACTGCGACAGAGTGTTTCTTGATTAGGAATATGTGGCTGTGAGAGAAGTCCATCTCCGGCCCGGGAACAGTCACAGCTCGCGATGCAACCCAGTATCAAACCTAGAAAGGTCCCTGAAAAACGGGATTGCTCCAGCTGCGTCACGGGGCAAATTCCACACCGATCCACCACGGCTTGTCTGAGACGGACATGACACAGCTGCGATTGTCCCAGGGAATCTCTGACAGCCGTTGCGAAAGCATGCGCAGCTGATCAGAGGCGAGGCCATCTAGATCTCAGCCTATGGGCTGACTGCGGGGAGGAAGTAAAGCGGACAAAGACAGGCACGGGAAGCTCAGGCCCGGCGAGTGGACCGCCATGTGATGCATCTGGGTATACCCGCCCTCGTGCATGTCGGGGCTTGTTGCTTGGTTGCTACTTTGGCAGAGGCTAGGTTTAGCACCCCCGAGAGGATCCTCGGACGGTGTCAGTTGGTTGGCCAGTTACCCTTGCATGCCTGCTCCTTTCGGTCAAGCACATCGCACATGAGCGACAGCCACGCCAGGCAGACGCTTGAAAACACCACGATTTCACATCACGATACTTTCAAGGCCATGCCGACACTCTGCACGCCATCACTCCGATGTCGGTGCCAGACAAACGCAGCTTTCGCCGCCTGGTTCCGGCCACGGCATTTATCATCATCTCAGATCCAGTCCAATAGTCCACCAGAGTCGGTGAGGCAAGACAAGACCCTCCCCCCTTTTCATCTTGCTCCTCCAACCTCTTCATCCTCAATGTCCGTTTTCCATCTCCACCCTTATGGTCCATCAATATTCTTCTTTTCAGGCGCCGCCATCTCACCAGACCAGAAGGGTTTGCTTCGCTAAGACCAACGCGCGGGGGGGTTCCCGAGCTAAAACTAACAAGAATTGGATGACCCCCACCGCGCTCCGGTGTGCACTTGTGTTAATCAGGAAGCCAAGAGCCATTGGGAGATGCACGGGCCAGCGTCGGTGAGGCTTCACCTAGATTCAAGCTCCACGTTTTTATTCCCATCACGACATCCCATCGCGATGCTGGCTCACGACGTCCTCTCGCCCACTCGTACGCGCACACGCAAGCGCATACGCTTTCTGGGGCTCGATCTCGGTCGGATCTAGGAACAAGAACGAGTCATCCCGAGAAAAGACCTAGAACTCCACCAAGCTTGCTCCGTGCGGACGGACAGTTGACTCTTTTCGATTCTCCAGCACACGAGGGTCTACAACAAGGCCTTGCTTATCCTCGAGCTGTTCTCCCGTCTCTTCCGTTCATATCCATCTCTTGTCCCGAGAAAGGCCCTTTTCGGCATTGCCCAGAGACTCCCCAATACCGGATGCCCGATACTACTCCATTCTCGCTAAAGCTTGCCACTAAGAAATGCTTAGCACGGCCATGGTTGCTGTTCCCGCCGTCGCTCACCCGCGATCCACCCACATAACCGCTGTGCATGAAGCTCCGTGAAGTACCGGTTTAGGGGTCCAAGGGAACCACTTACGGCCTGGGCATCCCATTGGCTCCCGGGTAAAGCACCTGGTGGATAACTTGTTCTGGTGTTGAAACAGGAGGCCCTCTGGTCTGATTGCAGTCAGCAAGCTACAATATCACGGATTGCTATCATCAGTCATCGCTCGCAAGGCGTGGGTTTGACAGCGAACTCTATCCCATCACGGCCCCCTTGTGGTCATCAGCGGCGTTGGCAGCAGATCTACTATACAACGACCAACCTTTCCCTCATCCAAGGTCACGCGTTACCAAGTCGACGCCTTGATGTATTCAGTCATGGTTTGACAAAGCTGTTGGCCCCAACTTCATGACCATCCATCACCATGAATGATTGTTCATATAACAGGTCCGGGCAACTGATCATAGCCTATGTCCTCACTGGCGGAAATCGTCATTATGGGAACAAGCGTCCAGCACATTATGCCGACAAAGGCCTTCAAGTCTCGATACTTCTGGTTCCACAGTATCCAAGCGAATGCGGTGTTGCATCCTATCAAGAAGCGTCAACTACATATGAAACTCACTTTCACAGTCTGCCCAATCAGTTGGATCTTCATGCAAGAGGCAGAGTACAAAGTCGAACTTATTTCTTGCTTCATCATGCCAAGGCTCTTCATGGCCCGTTTACTCTTGTACAGCCAATCTACACCTGTTCCAGTACACTTTTCGCCAACATATACCTCCTTTTCAGACGACGTTCACTATCAAAACACTGCCAGTCGAAGCCTCCTATCTTCATCACACATCTGCACCAACAACAACGCCTCGAGCTAACAGCCACGAGTAATATCTGCAACGTCTACACCAACCCGTCTATCGTCATCCGTATATGTCGGCCTCTGCTTATCTAATCGTGCCAAGAGATGTACAGCATGATGCTAGCGCCCACGGCAACGGCCGTGAACTGGACAAGAGTCTTCTTGAGCTCCTCGGCCTTGTTGGCACCGGTCTCAAGAAGCTCGGGAATGACGGCCACAGTGCCGACATAGAGGAAAGTTCCGGCCGTAAAGGGCAGGAGCATGTCGCCCCAAGTCTATGACCGTTGTTAGCAAATGTTGGGCTGGCAGAATAGCGGCAAAGTTCCAAATGGTAAGCCAGAGAGGGTACTCACCAAGCTAGTTCCCCAGATACCCTCGTTACGACCCATGGGAACATCACTGCCAGAGCCGCCAAACTCTTGGATGGCAATGCCGATCAGAGTACCAAGTAGGGCGCCCAGGGCGGTGATGAATTGTGAACCCATGGCGGCGCGCTTGGAGAAGCCGGACTGGATGAGCAGCGCAAAGTCGCCGACCTCGTGAGGAATCTCGTGGAAGAAGACAGCGACAGTGGTGGTAGCACCGATGGTGGGTGAGGCGTAGAAGCTGGCAGACATGGCCAGACCGTCGGTGATGTTGTGTGTGAAGTCGGCGCTGAGAACGATGTTAGTCAGGCTCTGGTGAGCATGGTTGGAACACTTGCATAAGGTTGAGGTAGCCGCCCAGCTTGACACTCGGGTTGATCTCCTTTCCAGGCTTGTCAACCGTATTGGTAACAGCCGCAGCCTTCTCTTCGCTGCCCTTCTTCCGCGACTTGACCCCGGCATCAGTGGCGTCTACGGCTGACGAGATAGCCTTGTCCTCTCCGTGCGAGTGCGTATCGCCGTGTCCGTGAGAGTGGTCGTGTCCTGCTCCGCCAGTAGCAATCCTCAAGCCCTTGTCCATGGCAACAAAGGTCATGAACCCGATCATGATGCCCAGTCCGAGGATAAGATTTCGGTTCGGCTCGACAAGTACAAACTTGACAGCTGCGTCATGGTCCTCGCCAACAAAGATCTCGGGCAGGAGGTGGAACAGGGTATCACCAAGCAGACCGCCGACGGCAAAGGCAACCATGACGGACAGAGAGTTAGGGTCAATGTTGGTCGGGCACAGGGCGAGGAGGAAGTTGGGTGGACCGGAGATGTAGAGGGTCGCGAGGAGGGCGTTGACGGCAGGAGAGCCGGGGAAGAGGACGGCGAAGAGGCGCGCGGTGAGGGAGGAGGGAGCAAGGGCGTGGTGGGCATGCTTGACAGCGTTGAGGTCTTGGACGATGGGGCAGGTCTATGGAGATGATTGTCAGCGTGAGATGCAGAGGTCAAAGCAGTTGATGACGAGAAGCCGTAAGTGGTGGGCAGGGAGAAGGTCACGCACCAAGAGCTGCGCGTCAAGCTCCTCCAAGCTCAGATTTTCGACGTCAACACCAGTAAGGCTCTCGACATGATGCTCATGTCCATGATCATGGCCAGCGAGCGCGAGGCCGGCCAAGAGGGCGAGGCACAAGGCCGAGAAGACGACGCTCTTGCGAGGGAGCGCCATGTTTTATGGTGGACGTCTTTCAACGGAAGAGGTGGTCGTCTGTCTAAGGATTAGGGAGCGTAATGACAAGCACACAAGTATGGAAAAGAAAAAGGAGCGTGATCCGGCAAGGAGAGGTCGAGGACAGCTTGTGAGGTTGAAGGATATCGATGGTTTTCGAGGGCCAGGGGGTGATGGGTAACTAAAGGTAACGTCGCCCGGGCGGGTAGAGGTACCCACTTTTGTTTGTGCGGGTTAATATGGGGAGAGCTATCGAGGGGACAAGGCCGACGCCGGACATGGTAAGTTATTAACTTGGCGGATCGTCAGGATTGCAATTACGATAGTTAGGCTTCTCTGAGCTGTGCTTGAGTTTGCTCAAGAATTCCACACGTTTAGGTGAATGACGCCATCAATAATGTCTGTTCTTGACAAGAGAAAAAACATATCAAAGCCTTGCTAGGTTGTTTAGTTGTGAGTTATCAACGCTCAGCTTTGAGGTCACGCGACAGCCTA
The DNA here is from genome assembly GCA_017140175.1 of Fusarium staphyleae. Classification (NCBI taxonomy): domain Eukaryota; kingdom Fungi; phylum Ascomycota; class Sordariomycetes; order Hypocreales; family Nectriaceae; genus Fusarium; species Fusarium staphyleae. Next base: position 46,397 of record JADDON010000074.1, on the reverse strand, counting down.
ATCACAGCTGTGCTCGTAGGTTTCAGTGGCTACCCTCGAACAAAACCAGCTCAACAGCTACAAACGAAATACTCTGTAGCGCCTTCACAGTTGGAAATGCATCTCATCTTCGTCATGATCATCTATTCATATCACTTCTCTCCTCTCTCTCTCTATCTTTCCTAAATTTCACCCAGATCGGTCATTACAATAATACTTTTTAGTCCAAAGATAAGTGACAAGAATGTGCTGGAACTTTGTACCGCTTACAGCGTCAGGAGCTCGGCTTCCCCTTCACTGTTAGCCTAAGCCTTGAAGCTGCGAGCGGAGCCCTTCTTCTTCTTGCTCTTGTTCTTCTTGACACCAGCGCAGCTGAGGCTGTGTAGAGGCTTCTTGGTCAGCTCAGAGCCGACGACTCCAAAGCTAGGGTTGGGCGTCTGGGGAGCGCCGTCCTGGAGGGTGAACCACCAGACGTTGGTGACGCCAAACATGGGGCAGCCAACGTCCCTCCAAAACTTGCGGGCGTTCTCGACCGAAGGGACACCCTTGCCAGATGTCTTGCCGCTGACGGGCCACCCGGTCTCGGTGATCCAGATCTCCTTGTCGCCGGCGGCATCGGCGACCTTCTTCAGAGCGGCCTTGAAGAGGCTGGCGCCCTCGGAAATGGGGTTGTTCTTGGTGTTCTCGTAGTAGGGGTAGGCGTCCATGCCGAGCCAGTCACAGGCCTCGATCAGGGCGTTGTTGGAGCCGTTGGCATAGGCAGTCCATGTGTCGACGTGGCCGATGGGGACCGCCTCGAGACAAGTGCCCTTGATAGCCTGGCGAGTCTGGGAGATGTAGTCGACAAGAACGTCAGGGTTGGTACCGGGGTTCTCGTTGGCCTTGATACCGGTGGGAGAGTTGCGGTACAAATCCTCGCTGCCAACCGAGATGCCGGCAACCAGCTTGTCGAGCTGGCCACAGTACTGGTTGGCCGTGTTCTTCAGGGCAGCGATCTCGTTGCTGAATGCCTCGCCACCAGCAGAGGCCCAGAGGCCGAAAAGCAGACTGGTCTTGGTCTTGATGGCGGCGGGGATAGCAGAGATGGGCTGGTTGGGAGTGCCTCCTTGGATCATGGTGTAGAGTCGAGCGCTCGTGAAGTCGCCGCCTGTTCCCTCAAGGGCAGCAGCCGTCTTGAACTCGTTCTCAAAGTCGGACTGGACCTTTACTCGGCCGTCGGTGAAGCTGGCACCATAGTTGAAGCCTTGGAAGGCAGCGCTGGCTGTGCCAACGGCGGTGGCCATGGCGAGTATGGTGTTGACTGAATGCATATTGACGTGTACAGGTGGGATATGGGGGTTACCAAGAGAAAACTTGATTCACAGTCTGCTCAAGTAGATCCAGATATATGGGGGAACCGGGCTGCTATAAGCGAGTATAATATCGAGATGCACTACTCAAAATTGTTGAGAGCAAGAAAATATCGACAGGAGGGACAGTTTAGAATCAGATCGAAGATGACATCGACGACAAGCAGACTCCTGCAGGTACACGCACTCTGCATCCACATCCATGTCTTATTTGGGTGAGGCACCAAAGACATACGGGGAATGCCGCATGAATACTCAAGGAATACCTAGACAACGCCGAGGTTGCTGAGTTTTATAGTGGCAAACAAGGTCAACTTCAAGTCGTCGATGGATCCACCAAAGTGTTTAGTCGTCACCACCATCACGATTCCATCAGCCAAGGAGGAAGGCTGATGTTGTTCTACTGCTCCACTGCTGGTTAAGAAGAGGGAACTAGCAGAGCCGTATTGCGAGTGCTGTTTCTCTGGCACTGTGCTCGACCATCCTCGTGTCTAGACAAGAGTTGAAGAGGCGGTAATAAGCCTGCAGCCAGTGTGAAGGGAGTTGCAGAGACAATTGTGTGGATCGCTACAACGCCTCTTGGTAGATAGAGCTCCGGTCCAATCATTGTGCAAAGGCTTAAAACATTCGATTCTCCGAGCCGTTGCACATCGAGGTCGTTCAATATCTCAATGCAGAGCAAAGTGATTAGTTGGTTGGATGCACTGCTATTCATCGGGTCCTTGTTCACCATCCCAACTATGTATTTCAACGTCCCAGCAGCAGGGGTTGGCTTGAAACATCAACGCTAATCCATGTACCCCAGATCTCCGCGTCTTGGCTGGGGGGCTGGCAGTACAATGAAAAAGGGCAGGGCTGAGCTTGTGATTTGCTTTCTCAGTACGGAGTACGGAGGACACAGAAGAAGTGATTACCGGCTCTGGGAAGGACGACCCTGATGAGTACGTCTACGATGAGGCTGGATTTGATGGAAGGCTGAGCTAGCACGGGTAAGTATTTGGCGATATGTACTGCCTATTTTGAACTCTACCATCCGATACTATAATGAGTTACTGTGTCACTTGAAATAAAAAGAATGTATCACTGAGTCACAGATCAAGAAAAGGATAGGATATAACTGTAAATCGAACCCTCCAAACGCCCTACCTAGGGGTCCTCTAGATCGGCATCGCCAAGCATCACCGATCTGCAACCCTCAGTCGGCTGTTGACGAGCATAAGTTGACTATGTATGTACGTATTAGAGTTACTGGGATCTGCCAAAACTGATACGAGAGAGGGTCTCTTTCACGAACAAACATAGAAACAGTTGAGTTGACCTTGTTTCACACGCGTCGTCGCTTGGCTAATCGAGTGGCTAGCATGACCTCCCGTATGCGTTCCCCAGCCGCCAGGGGCCAGGGGTCTTCCAAGGAACCGGTTTTACTGTACCAACCAACCTCCCCCTGTAGGACAAGCTAAGTACTCTAACAGAAAGGCCCTGACAACGCAGAAAGAAAGAACACGACCCCCCCTGGGCCATGACGCAAGCGCCTTGGGCAGATTGATTGGCGACCACGGAAGGGTCTTTGTTTTGGGCTATGATTTGCAAGGCGATGAGACAGGGTCGTCTTCTGCCGAAATCCTAAACTTGTTCTTGACTCTTTGGCGGCTGCTGTTGCATCATGGCCTTCCTTGTCCATGGTGTATATAGGGCCTCGCCTCCCAGAGCGTAGTTGCACAACGTTATCTTGTTGATTGCCTTTTCTCGACATTCACTTTATTGACTAGACTAACTAAAGCTGGCACTACATACGTAGACGTTGCAACCATGTTATCGAGGGTCTTTGTATTATTCCCTCTGGTCTTGTCCTTGGTGGCCTTTATCCTCTCCATCCTCTGCCTCTTTGCCGGTCGAAATGAAGGCTTCATGGAAGAGTACGACATAGCACGGGTGAGCTGTCTTTGCCTCCTCCCCCATTTCCCCCAATGCTAACTAGACGTCTAGCTCAACATGTCCATGCTGGGCCACAACTTACTCGACACCGACGGAGATGCCTCCACCCAGGACGACAGCGACGACGGCGACGGCTTCTTTGACAAGCTGGGCGACAAGATCGACGACGTCAAAGACGATGTGAAGGAGGGGATCAACGACATCACGGGCAGCATCGCCGACGAGCTGGCCGACACGCTTGGTATCTCCGAGTTCTACTCGATCCACGTCATGCAGACGTGCGAGGGCATGTACAAGCCCAATGCTACGAGCCCCGGCGCAGGCTACAACGTGACCAACTGTACCGAGTCGGCACCTGACAGTGAGTGATGCCCGCTGCACTAATTGGTTACGCCGATAGATACTGACACGAACAGAACGCTTCAACCTCACAGAGATGATCGATCACGAACTCGGACTCGGCCCGCTGAGCCTGAGTCTCGCCGACATCAACTGGCCCGACGACATCCAGGATGCCATCGACATGCTCAACAATGCCCTGCTCGCCCTGTTCGTCCTGTACGTCCTCGGCGTTGGCTTCTCGGGCCTTGCCATGCTGGCCTGCGCCGCCGCCTTCTTCCTCTACACCCGCCGCGGCGTCAACGCCGTCAACCTCATCCTCGCCGCCCTGGCCGCCCTGACCCTGACGGTCAGCAGCATCCTCATAACGGTGGCGGGCAAGAAGGGCGTCGACAAGATCAACGACGTCGGCGAGGACGTCGGCGTGTCGGCTGCAGCGGGCAAGAAATTCCTCGGCCTCACCTGGGCTGCTTCTGCGGTCATGATAGTGGCAACTGTCTACTGGACGATGCATCTCTGCATGATGCGCAAGGAGAGGAAGAGAGAGTGGAAGCCTCGCAAGGGCAGCTACTGAAGGGAAGTTGAATAAGAATAATGACGGCTAGAACGATTGATGGTTTTCTTTTTGTAGAGATGGAAACAGAATGATTTGGGCGGACAGTTATGATACCAGGGTGCTATTCATCGGGTCCTTCGCTTGCTCGGATGGCTCACTTATACATACATGCAGAGCCACGCAACTGGCACACAGATATCTCCTACTTAGTTCTTGGACAGTAATACGATAGCTGGTCTATCTAGATTGTCTTGAATGTATCGCGCGACTGCACTGGAAAGATCACACGCAACCAGCCTCAATTCAAGATCTCCATGAAACATCATCCTTGAATAGCGCCTATGACGTCACATACCAACCTCAATCAGCTCGACATCATCATCGTCGTCATACCACACGCAACATCTGCTCTCAACTTGCACCGTCCTTCTTCCCAGATCCTGCACCAACAGCTGCTATTTGGCGCCTCTCGTCTCGGCCTACCTCGACCCTGGATAGCATCACCTCCAGCTGGAATATCACACCATGCCTGGCGACTCTCACGATGAGGAGTCCGGCGAGTCCGACTCCCTGCTCGGACGGGGCCAGCGAAAGATCCGACGCTTCTGGGATGGCTTTGTCGACTTTGCTTTCCAAGACAACATCCTCAAGATTGCCTTTGGCTTCATGTAGGTGGAGGTGCTGTCCTGCAAGGCACACGCGGTGCTAACACATGGTAGCCTCGCGGCCGCCTTCACGGATCTGGTCAAGTCCTTTGTGAGCGACGTGCTCATGCCGCCCATTTCCGTCATCCTCCCCATCAACCGGAACATGGAGGAGAAGTTTGCCGTTCTGAAGCGAGGCGCCAACTTCAACGAGTCGACGGGCTACAACACGCTGCACCAGGCTCAGGATGATGGCGCCGTCGTCATGGCGTACGGGTGGGTATTGGACTTGCACCGGGGTAAATGACTCGAACCAGCTGACAAAGGGGTCAGTCTCTTTATAAGCCAGATCATATCATTCATCATGCTCGGCTTGTCCCTCTATGGGCTCGCGCATCTCTGGCAGCTCGCCTCGAGTGAGCCCATCATCAAACACACCAAAAAGTGCAAGTACTGCAGGCAGAGGATCAACGAAAAGGTGAGATATGAGAATAGCTATGTACTAGTTACTTGGGTCTTGAACTGACTAAGGTAACTACAGTCTATGCGCTGCATCCAGTGTACAAGCTGGCTTGACGGACGAGAGGATCATACTTGATTCACACACCAACTTGCCATGGTAGTACATCAGCATACGATACCCTGCTTTTTATTATCTCTTGCGAGTTGTGGGAGAATTTATGCACTGTTCAGAGCGTTGCTGTTTTCTCCTTTTTTTTTCACTGTCTGAATGTTGCTTCGTTCTGCTTAGATGGCGAGATAATGTCGCTGCCAGTACACGAATATCCCCAACGCATCACAATTACATTTCAATATACCCACGTTTCTTTTCGACTCGTTTCTGGTCCCTTTACATGACCCAGAAGTAGAGCTGGGCCAGATGGGGGCCGTCTCTGGGTATTTCATTCAAGGCGACGGCGCCGGGTAGTCGACTTTTGTCTTGGCTGTAAACTCACCAGTGATAGACGCAGCTTGGGAGGCAGAAGCGGAACTCGTAGTCACAGCGTCTACCGTCTTGGTCGAGCCGCTATCCCCGCCATCGAGCTTCTCGGCGCCAGCAGTTACGGTGACAGGGTAGAAGTAAGCCCACACAGAATAGAATTCCTCGGTCGTCACCGTGGTCTCCATCTTGCCCTTGATCTTCCAAATACCGGTCGAGACGCACGTCGCCGTGTCTACCTGCTGATTGATCTCGCAGTGGTGGTCCTGGGTCCTAGAGATATCCGATTTAGAAGGGCTGTACTACTGCATCTTCGATAAGTGCACACTCACTTGGGTGTAGACACATTGAAGTACACATCCGCGCTCTTATCCACCCAAGTGACCGACACAGTCGAGGGACCGCCGACGATGGTTTGGGGGTTGGAGCCGCACATGCGCCAGTCGAGCGTGATGCCCTCGCAGGCGACAGCGAGGGTTGTTTCTTCACCGCTGACGGCGACGACGGATGCAGAAAGATTGAGTCCGTCCCAGTCGGGCATCATGAAGTTCACGGTTGTCGTCTTGGCGGCAACCGCGCCGGCGAGGAGGGCAAGCAGTCGAATCATGTTATCTTTTGTTTAGAATGGTGATTGATGGTGTGTTTGATCGATACTTCTTCAAGCAGAAAGGTGAGCCGACTTGCGAGATTTAAGTAGTCCTACAGGATGTATGAGAAGCCAAGGGTAGATACATGTCGCGCTGCGAAAGCAAGCACAGCTGTTGGTTGCTATCACATACCAGTAGCCCTGAGTATGTTTCACTCTTTTTAAGTTGCTATCCAATCATGCCAACTACTAGTACTGTCTTGTTCAAGTACAGTAGACTAAATTAACCTTATAACTGACGACTCACTAAACGGCCTAGGTCGATTGATATACTATCATCCTACGTGCGTCAAGGCCTCGATATTTGGCCTGAATTGTCAAGATCGGCAGGCTAGAATGCCAGATGACAAACCGTCACTGCAAGGCCAATAGCTGGGATGGCCGTGTAAGTCCAAAGTCCGCAGGATAAGTTACAGGGGAACAAAATTGTATAAAAGACCATATTCGAATCAAGTATGGTAAGCCGCGTAGTAGTCTTGGTTGAATGGGTCCAATTATCAAGTGGAAATGTCTTGCAAAGCCCAGCTTGATACTATCATAAGTATTGATCTGCCTGAAGGGTTAAACAATTAATCATGCCATCTCAAAACATTTTCATGTCAGTACTAAACAGCCCAGCCCGTTATAATCCATTACATTATAGGCGATACACCAAGCGCCTGCTATTTCCAAAACACCACTCTCATTGTCGCAAAGTACATGCTCACGTTTATAGCATCACAGCAGCGCCTCCTACAATGGCGAGAACACCGGCCAGGATGGCGTTCTGGGTCGCCATGGGCCCTGCAGCGTTGTCGGTGCTGGCAGGCGTAGCTTCGACATCCGATGCAGATTCGGAGGCGGAGGCGGTATCGGTGGCCTTGGCATCCGTGGCCGTGGGCTTGGAGGCCGCGGTAGCAGCAGACTCGGTGGCAGAAGCGCTGCCAGTGGCCGTGTCCTCCCCATCAGCCTTGCTGTCGTCCTTGAGCTTGTCGGCGCCAGCGGTGACGGTGACGGGATGGACCCAGCTCGAGTAATCTCCCACGTTGGAGTAGTCTCCGACATCAATGGGCAAGGTCGTGGTTATCGCCTTGCCCGACTCCTCGCTGGTGACAGTGATCTGGCAGTCGGCGATGCTCTTTTTGGGGTCGAGCTTGCAGCGGACTTCCTGGGTCCTGTAGGGCGGTCATGTTAGACTAGCACATATGCCCAAGTGAGAATGCTCACATGGGGCTGAACTCCTCATCTCCAGGGACGACGTAGGTGATGCGCATGGTCGAGGCCCCGGCAATGACGGTCTGAGACTCGGAGAGACCGCAGTCGTTGGAGTCGGCGCTGGCGGGGCAGTTGATGACCAAGGTTGTCGCATCGCCGTTGACCTTGACGATGGAGCCTTCGAGCGGCTGATCCTCGAGATATGGGTGCACGATGTCGACGGTGGTCTTCGCGGCGGCCAAGGCCAAGGCGCCAGCGAGGAGAGCAAGAGAGCGGGCCATTTCGAATGAGTGTTGATTTACTGGATACAGTTGTAACGAGTGACGATATTGCGAATAACGAGGGGAATAGGTCGGCGTTGAGGGAAGCAGCCCGTGCAAGGCACGCTCTGATATTTAAGAGATGGCTCGCGTGTACCTATTAAATCCTTCGCGTTTACTTCTAGTTAGTGCTTACCAACTCTATCGGACACTCGCACTCGCGGCATCAACATCCGTCTTGGAAGGGGTGAAACGGCCGGGCCTAATCTCAGGTGCTGATCTTACTGCGTAGTAACGTTAGTGGCAGGGGACCGATCGCCAACAAGGGGTTGTGATAGGGCTAGCGTTACCGAGACAGCAGTGGACTTTAGTTAACCGAGAAATGGGAGTCTGAGGTATATGTTACAATGGACTTCAGTCAATTGCCTGGGGAAATCTCAAACGGATATGCAAAGAGCTTGAGGTCAAGATAGAGAGTATTACCGCTGCGCGGAACGCTTGAAGATTATGCGGGGAGTGGCTTGGAGGCTTCCGATAACGTTACTAGTCAACGTTAACTAGTTATGTTAGTCAGTCAGTCTGTAAGTTATCTTGAGTAGCTGTCACTGGTAATGATGAAACTAGGTATTACCCAGTGAGAGCCATTCGTCGAATTATACGTTTAGTGTAACGTTCAGATGAACCCATGTCGCCATGTTGTGGGTTCTTCCAAGGTGGCGTTCAGCAATCCCTAACTACCTGGGTGTGAGAGGCATCCGTTTATTTACTGTCCTTGGCTGCTGTCTCGAATGACGACAATGTCAAGATGGAATTCTTTACTAATAGTCATGGAGAAAACCACGAGATTTTCATACAAACATTAGCCGTACAGCTATTGGGCGGATGGACACATGGGTTACCAGTTGAATCAGCTCGAGCCTCGAGAGTGAGACTGGAAGGGTACTCGTGCGCCATGGCCTCGGTATATCTGCCAAGGGATTGTCAAATCTGGCGATCTCGTTGGGCTGTTAGAGCTCACCAGGGGGGACCAAGTGTCTGATAGGCTGTCTGGGATAGCTAAACGCGATTCTTTCTAAGGACTTAGATAGCTTCGTTCATAACAATACTGGATTTCTCCCCAACAACTTCAGAAGGATATGTTCGAAAGCCAGCAGTTGTTGTGGACGGAATCTACAAGGCATGGAGAGTTCAGAAGACGGCAAAAACGGGCCGGATGTCCTGAAGAGATGGGAAGATCTCTACAGGGCTCGGCTTGTTGTCAAACACATAAAAGATGGCTACTATTGCTTCTTGGCAGTTCGGTCTGGCCGAGAAACAGCTAATACACGAACGATCTCACATCAATACAGATACCATCTTGCGTCCGTGCCAAATCGCATTAACATCAGAGAAGGGTCGTCTTGAAGCGCAACAACTGACTATATAAGGCAGAATCTTGGAATCATCATGACTTCACGTGAAATGCACTGGTATTTGGGGTCGTAACTTCGACTCCTTCGGAGATTAGATCCGGCCTACGCGCTTGCTCGGGTGACGGATTGCGTGTATACAGAGGTTGACGATGAGGCGGAGGGTGAGTATAAAAACATTGAGGAAATTTGATTTTTGTAAGAAAGAATTTTATGTTGGACGGAGAGATCTACCGAACAATAAAGATTGCGTAGGATTTAGTTCCGCGTAATCTGAAGTTGAGGAAAATGAGACCATTCTTGGCAGTCCCTCTAGTCTTGGCATGGTGTCTTGGAACGACAGACTATTTCATGCCTCGGTCTTGGCATTTCACCACAATACAGATACTCATCACGCCTCGCCGAACGTTACTGCTCCATGTTTCTGTATCCCTTTTCAGTCGCTAATGCTACATGTCTATATGGAGTACATCCTATCATAATTACATCTCTTCGCTCTCTCCCCCCCCGTTTTCGCTTCTTTTTATAACACTCTCATCGTCGCATCTCGTCGCTATTTAGCCTCATCCTCGTCGCCCAGGTCTTGGCGCTCTCTGCCGAGAAAACGCACGGCACAACTGGGCCCGGTGCTTGGCTCTCGCCTCCCCCCTCTTCCCGGTTTCTGGAGAATCAGAGGAAGAGGGTTTCTTAAGCTCGGGCATGGCTCCCTTCTTCGTCTCCCTCTTCTTCCTTTCCGCAACTTGACCTGTTTCTTCTGCTCGTTTGCGCGCGGCTCTATCCGGCATATCCCTGCGATTTTGCGCTGGCTGTGGGTGCGCCGATCGGATTTTCTTCAACGGGTGCTCCCGCCAACCATGAGCTTGATTTCTTCAACTGCGCTGCTGGCTTTGCTGGCTTTGAGCGCTGTCGGATCTGCCAGCGAGGACCCCCTGGCAGTTACCACGGCGCCTATCTTTCTGCCATACTATAATGAGGAATCGTGGTCTTTAGTGCGTGGGAACATTATCTCTAGTGTGAGCGGCCCAAGACTCAGGATAAACCTCTTCAAGTTCATTCTAACCACAGCGCGCTGCAGAACGCAGAAGCACGCGAAACTACCTACACCATATTCTGTCCCGAGGCAACCGATGCGAACCCACCCAAGTGCGACCTCTCGTTGGAATTCCCTTTTGTGCTTGTCGAGGGGCCCGACACGATTCAGTTCCACGGAACTCACACGTCAACTCTGTAGGTTTACTGCATCATGACGACGTGCGTGCGACTAACAGACCTAGGACCGCCAACCTAGAATGCACACTCCGCGGTAAAACAGAGGCAACATGTTCGGGATACTCAAGTTTCGCAGACGGCTACGACGACGGCATGAACACAGGTCCGACCGAAGTGACCTGGACGTCGACCCTTTCGGGCGACGAGATGGAATGGGGTGTCTTGACCATGGCCGAGCCGCCTCACGACCCCGACTCTCTCACCGCGACGTGGACCTCGCCAACGGAAGCCTCTGGGGTTGTGTCTGTGCCCTTTACGACGGAGGGCGACAATGCCGGCGCGAATCTACGGATCAATACGACGAGAGCTGTGTTTGCGACGGTGCTGTGCACCATCATGGCCAGTTGGCTGGTATAACACCTGCAGAGCACCAACCGATACACAGCGATGGAGAACGAGACGACTTGGACCCTGAAACTACGAGAAGCCGTCAATCTGAGCAAACAGAGTCACCGTCAGCCAAGAGGATGATGATTTCCGGAACTTATACCCTCAGACATACTTCGCGCTTGGGAGACGGTTATACCAGATGTCGCATTGTGCGCTCGTGTCACGAAACATTTTGACGCTTGACGATTTATACCCCGATGATTAGAAGACTAGGTTAGTTTGGCCGGTGTGCTCTGTGGTTGAGCATTTTATGGCGTTTGGGCATAGCGATTGCGTGGCATTGGGAATGGAGGCAAAGGTTGAGAAATGTGTTGAACGGAGCAGTGAACAGAGGGATCTAATGGCGTTTTCAAGACAGGTCTCTGCTAGTGATGAATTTGATGTTTCAAGGCGGTAGCCTATCAAGCCTAATTCGGACTTAACAAGTAAAAAAAACACAGTCAACATGGAATAGACAAGAGGCGGAGCGTGGACATATCGGTATGTACACGACAGGCCCGCTGACGGGCTTGTTGTGAGGCTTGAGTGGAAGATTAGCTCCGGACATGCTCCGGAGGTCGTGATAATCCGCATACGAGGCCTGCGTCTCGTAACTGAGACTAGGTACGAGTCTTGGCTCCCGTGCTCAAGGGATGGATGCAAAGACTGGCTAAATCAAAACGGTGGTGGTATTTGATCCGAATTTGCCTTAACCTTAACAAGCAAGCCAAGACCTTGGCTTTTGAGCTTTTCTTCTTCTTCTCGATCGCTTCATCTCATCTCTTAATCAACCCCTGTCTATCACGTCAAAACTGACAGACGGCGTCGTGTAACGTTATTAGCGGCCGGAAAGGGCCTAGTTTAGAACGTCGCCGAATGTCACTGGTGGCCGCCATCAGAAGCAGGAACACAAAGGTAAAAAGGATGGATTCCACGTGCGTAGCTCATGATGCGGGTTTGTTGGTGACACAACAACCGTCGTGGTACAGAGTACAACGGATCGCTTCTGTGGGTGGCCCTGAGGGTGACATGTGATACTGTGGTCAAGATGCAATCAAGACAAGCTCAGGTCAAGATCCTACGCCGGGTCTCACGTTTTAAACGGCCCCTTTTTTTTTCTTCGCTGCGTGCGTGCGTGCGTGTGCATGTCTTGGTTGAAGTAAGGGAAACAATACCTCATGTGGATAACAGCTGAGGAACATGGATGGTTGCAAGGCATGATGGATGAACACTCGTCATAGTTATCTCTTGGTTCTGGATCCAGGCTGTAACTCCTCTGTAGTTAAGTGCCTAGATCCATTACCGCCAAGTCTTGCAAATCTCTCAGCCTACCAGTCTGGCTCTCGTCCCCAGTCCCAAGACAAAGTCCAGGGAATGCATCATGACGATTCCTTTCTTTCTGTGGCCGGCGGCAGCAGCAGGACAGTCAGACAGACAACAGAACACACAGGTGGTTTGTTTATGTACCCGCGCGGCCCAGACGAAACAATGGGCCATCTCGTCTGTAACACGATTTACCTCTGGTGCTTGCTCTCACTGGCCAGCTCATGACGGATTGATCGGCAGCTGGGGAACCTTAGTTTCAGGGGCATGGATCTGCGGGGCGTGGGAGGAAACCACAAAATAACGTTAACGTATGCGTGGCCCACGATATGGATATGCTCAACGGCCCATGGGGTTTCGAGGTCTGAGGCGCCTTGTCTCTCAATCTGAGATGTAACTTACTCCGTACTCCGTAGAATCCTTCATGTCTGAAAACAGCCGCCAGGTCCAGACGGTAGTTAGACGCCCGCCGTACGGTACCTAGGTAGGTTGGGTATTAATAGTAGTACGTAGCCCGCCCTGGCCGCTCGCTCTAGCCCAGTCCAGCTTTTCCTAACCTGCCTCGAAAAGGTCTCGTCGAGCCTCAATTTCGTCTTCTCGTATTCCATCTACTTATCTTTCTTAGCCCCTCTTTGCTTCGATTTTTCTTTTTTTTTTTATACTTCTCAAGGGGCCCCCATAATCAAACTCCTTTTCTGTCACTCTCTGCTTGTGCTTTAGCATCTTGGTTTGCATCGTACATAAGCTCGACGCTCATTCACACTCTGCTCGATTCATCTGCGAGCTGACTCTCATTTGACACTGTCATTCATTACCTGTCGATATTTAAAAAGACTGTCATCGCGCCTTTCATCTGCACTCTTAGTGCCTTAAGCAGTCCAACTACACCATTCACGGCCCATTTCAAAGACGGACCCTCCAACAACACCAAAAAGCCACACAAGCGATATCAACACGATGAAGCTCTTGGCTCTGGCCAGTTTGGCCTCCCTCGCCGCGGCCGCCGGCAAAACCGCCCCTAACTCGTTAGATATTACCGATTCCCGTACGTCTTGTGTGCCATTCTTTTCAGCCCAGCCCTGACAAGTGTAGAGTCCATCAAAGACGTAGCAGCAAGCTTGGCTTTCGATGCCATGTCATACTACGGCGGGAACCAATCCTCTGTCGCAGAAGACCTCGGTGATCTTCAAGATCCCTACTACTGGTGGGTGGCCGGCGCCCTCTGGGGCTCCATGCTGGACTACTACCACTTCACCGGAGACTCAAGCTACAACGACGTTATCATCGAAGCCCTGCTGGGCCGGACCAACCTTGGCCCTGAGAACGACTTCATGCCCCCGGAACACGCCGATGAGGAGGGCAACGACGACCTCTTCTTCTGGGGCTCTGCCGTCCTATCTGCTGCTGAACGGAATTTTCCCCAGCCCAACAAGGACCTCCCCTCGTGGCTCGACATCAGTATCAACGTTTTCAACGAGCTCGTCGGCCGCTGGAACACGACCAACTGCAACGGCGGCCTCCTCTGGCAGATCTTCCCCGAGAACCCCAACGGCATGACTTACAAGAACTCGGTCAGCAACGGCGGCTTCTTCCAGCTCTCCGCCCGGCTCGCCCGCGCCACGGGTAACCAGACCTACCTCGACTGGGCCAACAAGATCTGGGACTGGTCATGGGAGGTTGGCTTCATCGACCACCGCAACTACCACGTTTACGATGGTGCCAGCGTCGAGGACAACTGCAAGAAGACGACCTATCACTCCTTCACCTACACGAGCGGCATCTACCTCTACGGCGCTGCCGTCCTCGCAAACTACACCGAGAAGCCCGAGTGGGAGGACCGCTCCCAGCGTCTTCTCGAGGGCACCGACTGGTTTTTTGGTGCCCACGATAACACCACCGAAATCATGTACGAGGCCGCCTGCGAGACCGTCATGACCTGCAACTGGGATATGTCCACCTTCAAGGGCTTCCTGTCGCGCTTCATGTACCAGTCTGTCCAGATGCAGCCCTCCCTGCGCGACCATGTCGAGCGCTTCCTCCAGCCTTCAGCCCAGGCCGCCGTCAAGACGTGCACCGGCGGAAAGTCCGGTCGCGAGTGCGGCATGCGCTGGTGGGTTGGCGGCTTCGATGGGAACCCGGGTCTCGGGCAGCAGATGTGCGCCCTCGAGGTCGTCCAGGGCCTGCTGCTGGACGAGGCGCCTGCGCCGCTGCAAGGCGACGATATCAAGGTCATCCGCAGTACCGACTGGGATGCCGAGGATACAGACGATAGCAAGATCAAGACAACGCCTTCGTCTTCGTCTTCGCCTTCGCCAACTGCCGACGAGGACGAGCCCGAACCCACGGAGAGCAAGGACGCTGCTAGCATGGCGCGGGCAGACGTTGTGCTGGCTTCTTTCAGTGTGGCCACAGTCCTCTTGCTGTTGGGGTGGACTTAGACATGGCTGGCTAACGCCTGTATATCTGTTTTGGACTGGGATTAGACAAGGAAAGGCGTTTTGGGTACAATAGAATGGGCTCGTCGGGATTACATTGATGAAAATGGCCCATGTCATGAGCGTTGCTTCTATTAATTCACGAGATTACGTCTAGAGAATCTATATCTAAACTAGAACGCCGTCCGTTTATTGCCTTTTTCTGTACCTCTTCGTCTCAACAGCCAAGTACTCTATGACGCTCTCACCTCGGCCAACGTCGCCTGCAGCGACTCAAGAAACCTCGTCACCTCTGGTTCAGTGCCGATTGTGATTCGCAAGCACCCTAGACATCCATGCTCCTTGCCCCTGAACCGCACGACGACACCCTGGGTCTCGGCAAGCTTCTCGTAGACTGCCAGCGCCGTCGCATTGTCGGGGTTGCCCGCGACGTCGACCATCTCGTAGAGCAAAAAGTTGCTCTCCTTGCCGCCACGCAGGCGGCCGACGCCAGGGATCTTGGGTAGCTCGTTCAGGAGGCGGTCGCGCTGCTCGATCAGAAGAGCCCGGTTCTTCCGCATGACTGGGAGACCACGATCGGAAACGGCGTACGAGGCAAGAGAGCTTGTAGGGCCAGGGATGTTGTAGGGAGCCTTCATGTTGTTGAGCAGTTGGGCGATGGGTGGTGAGGTGAAGGCGGCACCGAGGCGAATCCCAGCCAGACCAAACGCCTTGGAGAGTGTCTGCATGACGACGAGGTTAGGGAACTCGTTGACCAACTCAGCAAGACAAGCATCGTCGGGGGCAAAGTCGATGTAGGCCTCGTCGAGGACCACTACGCCGTTCCATGTGGGGTGGTTGAGGATCTTCACGACATCGGCCTTGGCGAGAAGGGAACCGGTTGGGTTTCCGGGTGAGCACAGGTAAGCCAGCTTGATGTTCTGCTCATTAGACAGTGCCTCTAGTATAGAGGGCACATCAAGGGCAAACGACGGAGCCGGCAGCAGCGGAACGTTTACGATCCCAACGTCGTTGACCTGGGCGGACACGGAGTACATGCCGTACGTGGGCGGGCACGTAAGGATGCGATCGCGGCCCGGGACGCAGAAGCAGCGCAGCAGCGCGTCAATGGCCTCGTCGCTGCCAACCCCGACAAAGAGGTTCTCGGGCGTGAGCTTCTTGGACGTGTGGGCGTGGGTGTTGCGCAGCTCGCACAGCTGCTGCTTCAGCGCGGCCTGGTGAGGATCGGGATAGCGGTGCAGGCCGAGGAAGTCGAGATCGACGCCCTCGTCCGTCTTTCTGGCGACGTCTGCCTGCAGCGAGGGCCCGAAGGCGTTCTCGTTGGCGTCGAGGAGGATGTTTGTGCCGTCATCTTTGTAGTCGCTGCGGGCTGGGGTCAGTCTCTGCCGGGAAGCTTGATGGTGGGGGGAGGGGCAACTTGCTCTCTCGCGCAGCGGTAGGGTTGGAGAGCGAGGATGTTGGGCCTAGCGCAGGTCTCGAGGTTGAAGGGGGCCATTTTGAAGGGATTGGTTTGTGTGTGATGATATGAGGAGATGCTGTTCAACTCGGAAGCTCCCCGTGGCTCTTTAAGACGTCCAAAAGTCAATTGCTTACTGCCGACGCCGGAGGACGAGTCATCGGCTTTTTTGTGGGCCTCGGACTTGATGGCCGGTGATAAGGTGGGATAGACATAAGATTGTACCTGGTAAAGAGCCCATCTACAAGCATATATGTTATATCCCGGCTAATTACTTCCGTGACTCGATTTACATGAGTCAATGAGTAAACCTCGAGAGGCAAGTCATAATAAACAGTACTTCGTGTATGTAGCTCAGACCTTCCCTACCCTACATTGTCTAGAAAGAGGTACAATTATATACACATTTGCACCCACCTGCGTACCGCCAATATGCTTTGTGAAACTATCCATATGAACCCTAGTAATTACCACCCGAGTTTCATTATCCTACTGGTTTTATTATCAGATGCAAGAGCGGCCACAACTAAGTGTAGCGCGAAGCAATATGACGATTTAAGGACCTACTAAACCCGCGATGGTTCTTATTGTACAGCTAGTAGGAAAACTTGGAAAAATTAACGTTCTTATCGTAAAAATATTAATCATTGCTTGGTCCTATAAAAGATGTAAGTTTCTAATAGTTTCATAGACAAAACAAAAAAGATGGCTGGTTTCACATTGGGCAAAAGTTTTGACCACGCCAGGGGTCGAACCTGGAATCTTCTGATTCGTAGTCAGACGCCTTGCCATTGGGCCACGCGGCCATATGTTTTGTTATATTTTGAGCTTCTCTATTAAGCACTATAAGCCTTAGAAAGAAAAAAGCCACAGAGAGAAAGTCTCCAAGCTTCAATCTTCCTTCATCGAATGGCTTTCTTAATAACAAGAGAACACCAACTATAAAATCATTGCAACTTATACGTGGTTTTCTTTCTTTTAAAGAACATATTTATGGTATTTCTTTATAGTAAACGGCTTTGCACCATAGTGAACATCTTCTCCTTCATACGATCGGAGTGGATTTATACATGTCTGTCACCGTGTTTAAACATCATATAAGTCTTTGGTGCCCTAAAAAAACCCCTGGAGAAGTATCTCTGTGTCTATCTTCTTGTCGACGTTTTTTCTGCGTTCACTGCCAGCCAGATAGATTTAATGAAAAGCTGCCGCGACGGGTTCGGGACCAGCCTTTCTTGTCCCTGAAGACGTTGCTAAATCACCGAACTACACATGTTGAGTTACTCGCTATAGACACCCTAAGAGTTCTACCGTTACATTAGCATTTCGGAAGCCTACGTTTTCTACCTAAAAGGAAAAGCTGACATTATCCAGTATGAGAATATATAAGGACCGGGAGACCTTCTTTTTCCTCTGCACAGAAGCGGAAATGGGAACTTTAGGGACACTAGGAAATGGTATATCGAGGAGTTGTAAGACGGGGGACACACAATGGGCTTAGTCTTGAACAAAGTATCCAAATCCAGCAGGCCACGTACTTGAGCCATACTACATTATGGTGCACCAACTATTGCTTCAGGAGAGCACATAAAACTATACACATGTAGCATCAACGCAACCACTGGGAGACCCCCATAGTCTGGCTTGTTCCCTAAGCTCAACTGTAGGTTAACGTCAATGGCAGGAATCTCCAACAACAGTAACATGTGAACTACATATATGTTCGTCCTTCACGAGGTCAACATCTCGCGATGAAGCGCATATAACCATGGTTGCGTGTCCCAATAGTAAGACGTCTGACTACGAATCAGAAGATTTCTAGGTTCGACCCCTGGCGTGATTAGTTCCTCTTGTTAATAGTAATTCTATATCTATCTTTTTATACAGTTCTCAGTTCACTGGAGCGAGAGACAGCTGCCCCGTCCTCTACCCAACCGCTGGGTCCTCTGAACTGCCCATATAGATGTAGAAATTATCTCTGGATAAAAGATAACTGCCCCATAAAGAGACAAGGGAAACGAAGACTATACAACTAGCTTCCTCTAAGTGCTTGGATTACCACATCCTAATCCCCTGCTCACTTAACACTATAGTTCTTTGAGCGATGTCAATAAACGTAAGTAGAAGTTTCGCTAAAGGGTTTAAAGACCTTGTTATAAAGGCAACCGGTCGTCTTGGGCCGCTTGGTTTTACCTCTAACAAAGGGAGCTCAATCTTCAACCAGGAAAATAATTACTCGTCCCGAACAAGCCACGGGAAAGGTATTGCAGACACGATACTCTTTCTTGGGGTGATGGACGATGGGTTGCAGGCGTAATACGGACGAGGAGAGGCTGTTCATCAGAATCGCTCAACCAGTATGGACATCAACACTGAGACTCAACACCAACAAATACAGGCCGTGTGGCCCAATGGCAAGGCGTCTGACTACGAATGAGAAGATTGTGGGTTCGATCCCCATCATGGTCAATTCATTTTTGCGTTATTGGTCTTGAGGCTTGGGGATGTCATTGTTGTAGCTGGAGCTGCTGTTAGGTGATGCTATGTTGCAAACCAATATGAAACAGTCGATAGAACGGCTGCAAACAATAAGTTCCTTTTTACTGAGGCAAACAGAATAAAGGAATTCTCCTTCTTCCATATAGAACAGAGTACATGTTGGCTGAACCGTTGGACTTCGTGCCTGATTGTTATTGACAGGCGTTTTTGAGCTCCATTTAGCCTCGACCTTAGCGCGACTTGAAAAGAATTTCCCTTCGGCTAATAGTCAAGGCTGGATTTATACTCCTGCCACCACCAGCAGCTCATTTGATATTGATCATCACGCACTGGCGTCAGCTCATACAAGTCTAAACACAGCCTGTCGCAGCGCTTGTCTCACCCTGGCCGCACTTCCCTGGCGCCATCCCGGTCTATAGCTCATCGTCATCACGGCAGATTCTCGAGAGAGAGAGAGGGAGAGAGCACCAAATCTCACCGGCCAAGACGGTATCATTTACTGGGGACTTACTTGTCTGCTTCAGGACCTAAAGAGATTCCTTCAGTCAGACGGCTTATATCCCATCTGATACGTTATATGCAGGGCAGCACCTGGCTGCACACCTTGGGCGTGGTCGGTGTCGAATAGCCGTGACGGAAGCGGTCGCCGGCCGTGGCCCTGGCTCCACACAACCACGTCTAACCGTCCAACGTCGACAGGTTTCCAATCCCGGACCGCGTCCACAGCCAGCGTCCATCCAGCCTGCGCGTCGCCTGCTCGCCCAGCCCGACCCCATCCCGTCACCTCTGAACCCAGCCAGCAACGAGACGAGATTGCCGCTGCCGTTGCCGCCGCCGCTGCCGCTCCTACTGACGCTCCAAGCGCCGACCGACCATGTACTCCGCCGGCTATGGCTTTGGCAACAATGCTCCCTCCTTCAACAACCCTGCCCCACCGCAGCCTGGAGCTCAGCCCGCCGGCCAGCAGATGATGTATAACCAGCAGCAGCAGTTCGCCGGCATGGCTCCCCAGGGAGGCTTTGGCCCTGGCGCGAATCCTCAAATGATGCCTGGTGGTTCTGCGGGAATGATGCCAAACCCCGGCATACCCCATATGGCTGCCAATGGCCAGAGTGAGTCTCTACCATGTCCCGACCATCACGCTCTCCGCTGTGCCATGCGAAACGCGCCTGGACCTGGGTGTCTTTGTCGATACGCGAGTCGTTGTCGATGAGACGACCTTGATATTTGGCTTGTTCCTGGCGCAACTGCGCGAGCGCGTCGCAATCCATCTTGCGCCTTTATCCGTCTCTCTTCCAGCTTTGAACAACGGTTGGCTAACCCTTTGACTACAGTGGCAGGTTACCAGCAACAATTCCCCGGCGCGCCCTACGGTCAAGTCGTTCCATCGTCTGTCGCCCCTCAGAACTTTGCACCCAACTACATGATGGCCAGCGGCATGCAAGGCTTCCCAATGAACCAGGCCGGCATGCCCCAGCAGCCTCAGATGATGCAGCGCATGTCACAACAGCAACAGCAGCAACAACAACAACAGCAGCAGCAGCAGCAACCTTCCAACCCTGCCGGTATGGGCCAGGCTTCAACTCCTCAACGCCCCCCGAGCTCTGCTCAAGGCACACCGAATAATGCCCTCCCTTCGCAGCAAGGCCAATTCCCGCCGCCTCAACCTCCATCACAAAGCCACACTCCGAACAACCATCAGCAACAATCACAGCAACAACAGCAGCATAAAAAACAACAACAGCAGCAACCGTCGCAACAAACTACACAGCAGCAACAGCAGCAGCCACCCGCCGCGTTATCGACACCTCAGACCCCGACCTTTTCTTCAAACCAAGGGGTAACCATAAATGGCGCTTCGACAACAGCGACACCGTTGAGCCCAGGCACAGAGTCTCGCGACAAGGAACGCTTTGCTCTGTTGCTTGACATCAACCACGAGCTTCTCTACGAATCAATACAGCTTCAGACTACCCAACAGGAGCTGAAAAAGGAGCACGCGGCGGAAGGGAACACAGGTGATAAAAAGCCATCAGAAGACGAGACCTCGTTACAACAGGACTACCTCCAGTGAGTTAATATCAAGAAGCGCTACTGATAGCCACTGACAGGCCTTATCTAGGTGCATGAGGCGATTGCAGGCGAACCTGTCGTACATGGCAGCACTGGCAGATCGAAAGCCCGAAGTCAAAGTACCACCCTGCCCAGCATATCTCAGCGCCCCCCCTCTCAACCTCTCAGTCAAGCTCCGGGCTCCTGCTCTTGGAGCTGACGATTCTGAGAACAAGATCGACCCAGTGGCAGACCGAGAGGAACGCGACAAGAGCATCAAGGATCTTTATGCCAGACTACAGGCTGCCTTCCCCGGATTCGACCCTAAGAAAGAACCAGTTTATAGGCCACAAGGAGGCGGACAGAAGTTGGGAAATCCAGGGGCAAACCAGGCTAGTCCAACGGCCCAGAAGACGCCTCAGATGACAAACATGCCGGCGCCACCAATGCCGCAACACGGCATGGCTCCTCCATAAGGAGCAGGCCGCTGTCGTCTGGTATATCATGGTGTACATATGATGTGAGATTCTATAGACGTTGCGCATGGGAGTTCTAGGTCGATTGGGGTTCTGTGCCTTGCATTTAAACATCATGGTTCGTGAATTCTGGCATGGTCTGATGAGATTCGGACATGCTCACGATCACGATCACGTTCTACAGGGAGGATCCCTTATCTGCGAAAGTCAAGCCAAAAAAGAGATGCGTGTATTGTTGAGGCTGGAAGACATACAGAGTCGAGTATTTTGGAAGGGTTGGCCTTGCTTGACCCAGGGCGTTGAGGCAATGTATTCTGGGAGTAC
This sequence comes from Fusarium staphyleae, assembly GCA_017140175.1. NCBI lineage: Eukaryota > Fungi > Ascomycota > Sordariomycetes > Hypocreales > Nectriaceae > Fusarium > Fusarium staphyleae. Next base: position 24,943 of record JADDON010000074.1, on the reverse strand, counting down.
TCATGATGAAACAAAGCCTAAATGTATATGAAAACGATTCGAATGTATATTTCTGTTTCACAAGGTCAAGTTAAAGAGGTTAATGCCAACTTGGCAGTGTTGATATAGACAGCGACGTAACTATGTAGTAGCTCGCGTGACATGAACCACATGGTGATGTAGAACAGCTGCTGAACCTGCAGGAGTGTTTCCGATAGAACGTGCCAGTCCGCAACGACACTTGGTACTATCACAAACTAGGCGGATAGCCATTGGCTCTCCACAGGAAGATCGAGAGAGAAAAAAATCTTTTCCAGCCTTGAGTGGAGGTGGGTTTAGCCTAGAGGGGGTTCTTAACTTAGTGTTAGTACGTAGGCGGCCCGGCTGTGACGTGGGATCAAAGCCATGCATGGATGAGTGCCGGTTTAAACCCTGCTTTTAAGAGTCAGCAGTGAGCAATTCACTTTCTGTATCACAGTACGACTACATCAGATGTACGGTTTTAACTCAGGACAGAGACAGATCCAATCCACAGCTAATTGCTTTGTCTCTTCTTTGCCATGACGACGAGTACAGTCCATCCCAGCCACGTCAAACATAGGAACCTCGATATCATGGGTCATTACGTACGTACGTTATATGCTGCTACCGGGAGTACGACAACTCTCCCCGCCGCTTGTCTCCCTTGTCCTCGCCGTATTGAGCCTCGGTGACAAAGGCCATGAGTCCCAACACCCTGACCGCTGATCTTGTCTGGTTGATCGCCCATGATGAAAGGTTGTTGTGCAGCTGTGGAGAGGCATGAGAGGTTCGGCCAAGGCATGGCGGGGCACTCTAGCGTCCCTGCAGATTTGCCCCTGGAATGCTGGGATTGGATGTGCTTGGGGAACCTGCCCTGCAATTGTCCACTGAAAACTCTCCATTGCCTGGTACTAACTAAGCCGTGGCGGGGAACACCCTTCGAGCGAACCTACTGCACAACCGACTGCTAAAGCAGAGCGGAACGATTTTAAAAAAAAAAAAAAAACCCAGGCCCGCCGCATCTGGTGGACGTCTTCGTTTCTTCCAACTCTTCCTCTCTCCAAACCCTTCGCTCCTCTCCCCCAAATCATCCCTTACTCCCACGGCTGTTGTCGAGGCTGATGATTGCGAGGTAGCTTCTGACCTGACTAGGGGAGCTCTGAAAACGAGTTGCTTGCCGGCCGTCGCTCGCAATCCCGCTGTCCTCTCACAACGACACCCCTCCTCCCGTCTTCTGCCCCGCGCTTCACGGGCGCTCGTCCCAGCAGAGGAAGCTTCTTCTTTTACCACAACACACAAAATGTCTCTCGTTCCTCAACCGCCGGCCTCGGCACGCCAGGTTGGCTCAGAGGACGATGGCCTCGTCTGCCTCGAGCTTGAGGACGGCTCCACACTCCAGGGCTACAGCTTTGGTGCCCAGAAGAGCATTGCTGGAGAGCTGGTCTTCCAGACGGGCATGGTGGGCTATCCCGAGTCCGTCACAGACCCTTCGTACCGTGGCCAGATCCTCGTCATAACCTTCCCTTTGGTCGGAAACTATGGTGTCCCATCGCGCGAGGCCATGGACGAGCTCCTTGGCGACCTGCCCGCTCACTTCGAGTCATCCGAGATCCACATTGCTGGTCTGGTCACGGCCTCATACTGCGGCGAGGACTACTCTCACTTCCTCGCTACCTCCTCCCTCGGCACCTGGCTCAAAGAGCAGGGCGTTCCGGCCATGTACGGCGTCGACACCCGTGCTCTAACCAAGAAGATCCGTGAAAAGGGTAGCATGCTGGGCAAGATGCGCCTAGAGTCTCGCGGCCTGACCAATGGCGCTCTCAACGGCCAGCTCGATGCTCCTCTGGCTGCCATGCCTCTTGACCACTTCGAGCAGCTCGATTGGGTCAACCCTAATACCAAGAACCTTGTGGCTGAGGGTGAGTCTTCCGATGACTTCGCTTATGAAGGCGCATGCTCATTGTTGTTGTGTAGTGTCCATCAAGGCTCCTAAACTGTATAAGCCTCCTCAATCCGTCGCCCGTAAGCACCCGTCAGGGCGTACTATCCGTATCCTGTGTCTTGATGTTGGCATGAAGTATAACCAGCTGAGGTGCTTCCTCAAGCGCGGTGTCGAAGTCCTCGTCTGCCCCTGGGACTACGATTTGGCGAGCGCCGTTGACGAATATGACGGTCTCTTCCTCTCCAACGGCCCTGGTGACCCCGCCGTCCTCGAGAACACGGTCAAGAGCATTGCTGGCGTGCTCGAGAAGAATCAGATCCCCGTCTTTGGTATCTGCCTGGGACATCAACTTTTGGCTCGAGCCTCTGGCGCCACTACCAAGAAGATGAAGTTCGGTAACCGCGGCCACAACATTCCTTGCACTAGCATGGTTACCGGCAAGTGTCACATCACTTCTCAGAATCACGGCTTCGCCGTTGACGCCGAGAGCTTGACTGGCGGCTGGAAGGAGCTGTTCGTTAACGCCAACGATGGCAGCAACGAGGGTATCATGCACGCCGAGAAGCCTTACTTCAGTGTGCAGTTCCATCCTGAAAGTACCCCCGGCCCTCGTGACACCGAGTTCCTCTTCGACGTCTTCATTGATACCATCGCCAACTGCGCCGAGAACCCGGCTCTGCTGCAGGCCCCCGTCAGCTTCCCTGGCGGCACCATCGAGGAGAACGAACGTCTACACCCCCGTGTCTCGGTTCGCAAGGTTCTTGTCCTCGGTAGTGGCGGTCTCAGCATCGGTCAGGCCGGCGAGTTCGATTACTCTGGCAGCCAGGCTATCAAGGCTCTGAAAGAGGAGGGCATCTACACCGTCCTCATCAACCCCAATATCGCCACTATTCAGACCTCTAAGGGCTTGGCAGACAAGGTTTACTTCCTTCCTGTCAACGCCGACTTTGTCCGCAAGGTCATTCAATATGAGCGACCTGACTCTATCTATGTCACTTTTGGCGGACAGACCGCCCTCCAGGTCGGTATCCAGCTCAAGGACGAGTTCGAACAGCTTGGTGTCAAGGTTCTGGGTACCCCCATCGACACTATCATTACCACCGAGGATCGTGAGCTATTTGCCCGAAGCATGGATTCCATCGGCGAGAAATGCGCCAAGTCAGCTTCTGCCAACAATATCGACGAGGCCATGCACGTTGTCAAGGACATTGGCTTCCCCGTTATTGTTCGCGCCGCTTATGCTCTTGGTGGTCTTGGTAGTGGATTTGCCAATAACGAGCAGGAGCTGCTTGACCTTTGCAATAAGGCTTTCGCCGCCAGCCCTCAGGTTCTCATTGAGCGAAGTATGAAGGGCTGGAAAGAGATCGAGTATGAGGTTGTTCGTGATGCTCAGGATAACTGTATCACCGTTTGTAACATGGAGAACTTTGATCCTCTCGGTATTCACACTGGCGACTCTATCGTTGTCGCCCCCTCTCAGACCTTGTCTGACGAAGACTACAACATGCTGCGAACAACAGCCGTCAATGTTATTCGCCACCTTGGCGTCGTGGGAGAGTGCAACATTCAATACGCCTTGAACCCCTTCTCCCGCGAGTACTGCATTATCGAAGTCAACGCTCGTCTGTCCCGATCATCAGCTCTTGCTTCCAAGGCGACCGGTTATCCTCTGGCCTTTATTGCTGCGAAGCTCGGTCTCGGTATTCCCCTGAAGGAGATCTCCAACTCCGTCACCAAGGTGACCTGCGCCTGCTTCGAGCCCTCGCTCGACTACGTCGTTGTCAAGATGCCTCGTTGGGATCTCAAGAAGTTCACTCGCGTTTCCACTCAGCTTGGCTCCTCGATGAAGAGTGTAGGTGAGGTTATGAGCATTGGTCGCTCATTCGAAGAAGCCATTCAGAAGGCCATCCGAGCCATTGATTTCCACAACCTTGGCTTTGGCGAGACCAAGGCCCTGATGAGCATTGACGACGAGCTTCAGACTCCTTCTGACCAGCGTCTATTTGCTATCGCCAACGCCATGCACGAGGGCTACACTGTTGATAAGATCTGGGAATTGACCAAGATCGACAAGTGGTTCCTGCGCAAGCTCATGGGCCTGAGCGACTTTGCCAAGAAGATGGCCGGCTACAGCACGACCGATATCGCCAAGAGCCCTTCCATTCTGCTGCAGGCCAAGCGTCTGGGCTTTTGCGACCGACAGCTTGCCAAGTTCTGGAGCTCCAACGAGATTGCTGTCCGTCGTCTGCGACTTGACGCGGGTATCCAGCCCTTCGTGAAGCAGATCGACACCGTTGCGGCCGAGTTCCCTGCCTTCACCAACTACCTATACATGACCTACAATGCTTCAGAGCACGACGTCAACTTTGACGACCATGGTGTCATGGTCCTGGGTTCTGGTGTGTACCGTATCGGTTCCTCTGTCGAGTTCGATTGGTGCTCAGTTCGCGCCATCCGCACTCTGCGCGCCACTGGCTTCAAGACCATCATGGTCAATTATAACCCCGAGACGGTCAGTACCGATTACGATGAGGCTGATAAGCTTTACTTTGAGAATATCAACCTTGAGACTGTGCTGGACATCTATCAGCTCGAGAACTCGAGCGGTGTCCTCGGTGCCATGGGTGGTCAAACCCCCAACAACATCGCCCTGCCCCTGCACCGTGCCGGTGTCAAGGTCCTCGGCACTTCTCCTGAGATGATTGACAATGCCGAGAACCGATACAAGTTCTCCCGCATGCTCGACCGCATCGAGGTTGACCAGCCGACTTGGAAGGAACTGACTAGCTTTGAAGAGGCTCAGTCTTTCTGTAACATGGTGTCATACCCAGTGCTAGTGCGACCTTCATATGTTCTCTCAGGTGCCGCGATGAACACCGTCTACTCGGAGAAGGATCTCGAAAACTACTTGGCTCAGGCCGCCGAGGTTTCCCGCGAGCACCCCGTCGTCATCACCAAGTATATTGAGAACGCCAAGGAGATCGAGATGGATGCTGTCGCCAAGGACGGTACCGTCGTTGGTCACTTTATTTCGGAGCACGTCGAGAACGCTGGTGTGCACTCTGGTGATGCTACCCTGATCCTGCCTCCTCAAGATTTGGAGCAGACAACTATCGACCGCATTGTGGAGGCTACCCGCAAGATCGGTGCCGCTCTCAACGTTACCGGTCCCTTCAACATTCAGTTCATCGCCAAGGACAACGACATCAAGGTCATCGAGTGCAACGTTCGTGCTTCTCGTTCGTTTCCCTTTGTGTCCAAGGTGATGGGTGTTGATCTGATCGAGATGGCTACCAAGGCCATCATGGGCCAACCTTTCCAAGAGTACCCCCCTACCGACCTTGCACCTAACTGTGTCGGTGTCAAGGTGCCCCAGTTCAGTTTCTCCCGCCTCTCGGGTGCGGACCCCGTTCTGGGTGTTGAGATGGCCTCCACTGGTGAGGTTGCCTGCTTTGGTGTCGACAAGAACGAGGCCTACCTCAAGGCTCTCTTGTCCACCGGCTTCAAGATCCCCAAGAAGAACATTCTCCTGTCCATTGGTTCATACAAGGATAAGCGCGAGATGCTTCCGGCTGTGCAGAAGCTCGAGAAGATTGGGTATAAGCTGTTCGCTACGTCCGGTACTGCCGATTTCCTCCAGGAGCACGGTGTTCAGGTCCAGTATCTTGAGGTTCTCGGCAAGGAGGAGGACACCAGCTCCGAGTTCTCGCTCACTCAGCATCTGGCCAAGAACACCATTGACCTGTATATCAACCTGCCGTCCAGCAACAAGTACCGCCGCCCTGCCAACTACATGAGCAAGGGTTACCAAACCCGACGTATGGCTGTCGACTACCAGATTCCTCTGGTGACAAACGTCAAGAACGCTAAGATCCTCATCGAGGCCATTGCCCGCCACTTTGAGCTCAACGTATCTAAGCGTGACTACCAGACCAGCCACCAGACCGTTGTGCTGCCCGGTTTGATCAACATTGCTGCCTTTGTCCCTGGCATTGTGTCAGCCGACAACGAGGACCTGCAGACTGTTACCAAGGCCTCTATCTCGTCTGGCTTCAGCATGATCCGGGTCATGCCTCTGGGTGTTGATGGCTCCATCGCCGATGCCATCACCCTCAAGGCTGCTCAGAAGAACAGCCGACGCGGCGGGTACTGCGACTACAACTTCTCCGTGGCTGCCACTTCGGACAATGCCGACCAGATCAGCCACGTCACAGGCGAGGTTGGATCTCTCTTCATCCCCTTTAACCACCTCTCTGGCAACATCAGCAAGGTAGCTGCTGTTACGGCTCATTTTGACGCCTGGCCCACTCACAAGCCCATTGTCACTGATGCCAAGCTGACCGACCTGGCTTCGATCCTCCTCCTCGCCAGCCTGCATAACCGCCGCATCCACGTCACATCTGTCACCAACCGGGATGACATCAAGCTTATCGCTCTCAGCAAGAAGAAGGGCCTGCAGGTTACTTGCGATGTGTCGATCTACTCGCTCTACCTCTCGCGCAAGGACTATCCCGACTTTGAGCGTCTCCCTACGGTGACCGACCAGACTGCACTGTGGGACCACATGTCCACCATCGATGTCTTCTCCATCGGCAGTCTTCCGTACCGACTGGCCACATCCCTCGGCCACAAGGGTGACCCCTCTATGGGTATTGCTGACGCTTTGCCCTTGCTGTTGACCTCGGTCGCTGAGGGCCGCCTTACGATTGACGACATCAAGGAGCGCCTCTACACTAACCCCATGGAGATCTTTGAGCTCCACGAGCAGGTTGGTACCACAATCGAGGCTGATATTGACCGTCCTTACACTGTTGCACCCGGAACCTTTTGGTCTCCTTTCGAAGGCCGCCGTATGCGCGCCTCGGTTCAGCGAGTCACATTCCAGAACACGACCGTCTGTCTCGATGGCGAGACGATGGATGTGCCGCCTCTGGGTAAGGACATGTCGGCGCACATTGCTCCCCCCATGTCGCCTCCTGTCAAGCCGACCGTGTCCATCAACCAAGCGACCGAGTCACCTCAGGCTCGCCGCCTGTCGATGCTGGGTGGCTTCAAGCCCTTGAACCGGCTTCGTGGGGTTGATGCCAGTACTGTGGGTGCTGCTCTGCCCTCGCCTGCTCGGGGTACTGCCCCCGTCGATGAGCTTGCGTCTGGCCTGCACCTGCAGCCTCTGGTCAGCTCTTCGCTCCAGCATCTTCTGTCGCAGCCTTCGGCATTCAAGAACACGCATGTGCTGTCTGTCAAGTCCTACAGCCGAGCCGACCTCCACCTGCTCTTCACTGTTGCGCAAGAGATGCGACTTGGCGTGCAGCGTGAGGGTGTTCTCAACATCTTGCGAGGACGCGTCCTGGCCACGCTCTTTTACGAGCCCTCGACACGCACTTCTGCCTCCTTCGACGCTGCTATGCAGCGACTTGGTGGACGTACCATCCCTATCTCTACCTCTCACTCGTCGGTGCAGAAGGGCGAGACTCTCCAGGACACCCTCCGAACCCTGGCCTGTTATGGTGACGCCGTTGTCCTGCGCCATCCCGAGGAGAACAGCGTCCACACTGCTGAGAACTACAGCCCTGTGCCCGTCATCAACGGCGGCAACGGCAGCAAAGAGCACCCCACACAAGCATTCCTGGATCTCTTCACCATCCGTGAGGAGCTGGGTACCGTGCAGGGTTTGACCATCACCTTTTTGGGTGATCTCCTCTACGGCCGACCTGTGCACTCTCTGGTGTACCTCCTCCGCCACTACCATGTCCAGGTCCAGCTGGTGGCCCCCAAGGCCCTGGCCCTGCCTGCCAAGGTTCGGGAGCAGCTGATCGCGTCTGGACAGCTCCTGTGCGAGTCTGAGACTCTTACCCCCGAGATCCTCGCTCGCAGCGATGTCCTTTACTGCACCCGGGTGCAGCGGGAGAGATTCCCCAGCGAGGACGAGTACCAGCGAGTCAAGAACTCGTACCGCGTGGACAATGCTTCGCTCAAGCATGCCAAGAGCTCCATGATTGTGATGCATCCTCTGCCCCGCAATGAAGAGGTTGCCGAGGAGGTGGACTTTGACCAGCGGGCGGCTTATTTCCGACAGGTGAGTTTTATGTTCCCATGCTCTTGATAGTGACAATTACTGACCAACTATGCAGATGCGTTACGGCCTCTACTGCCGCATGGCTTTGTTGGCGCTGGTTATGGCTGATTCGTAGAAGAAGGGTTTTGGGATATAAAAAAGTTTCATTTTGTTTCAAGCAAGAGTGTGTATTTGAAAGCTGGATAGAAATTGGCGTGCGTTAGCAAGCATTCCAGGATTATGCCCGTGACGACCCGAGATGTTTAGACATGTGTAACTGCGACTCGCGTCGTACGTATGAGTTTTATGTATGTATGTATATATCTATGTATATATGTCGTATACGTTGTATACGTTAATCTATCTGTGCTGTGTTTTATTTATGTGTGTGCGTGTATTCTTATGTGTATGTGTATGCTTTCGTGTGGTGTTGTGGCGTGTGTACAAGAGCACCAAGTTGACACTGGCTTATTCTCACATGATGATCCGTCTGTTCTCATGGTGAAATGTCATCACGTTGAAATCTCACGTTGTTACTCTCCTGCTGGGTCTCGCTGAGCGCAAGAGCCTCGAAATCTCCCGATATGGTAGTGCCCCTCGACGATGTCATCACCCCACCAGCGGGGTACGTATCTGGCTCTCTCATAAAGGTCCCTCATCAACCGTCGTATGTCTCACAATCGAGGGCCTCAGCACAGTCACCACTTAATCCCCGACAGTCAATGCGCCTGACACCCACGGCTTCATTTATTTCCACAGCGAGAATGGCTCTTCATCCGCCGCCAGAGACTTCCAAGCTCATCTGTACGTGCTCTACATGGCCCCCCCTCTCCCCTCGTCACGACTCTTCAAGCTGACTTCACACAGTCGCCCCCGCGGGATCCCAAGCCCACGGCCAGGCCGAGCAGTTCACAAAGGGCTCCCTCGTGCGGTCGCAGCTCAACCCCAAGACCCCCATCCCGCAGTTCCACCAGTGGTTCTCCCGCGCGCAGCAGCCCGGCTCCGGCGTCGGCCACCCCGAGTCGTGCACCCTCTCGACGGCGTCCCTGCCCTCGGGCCGCGTCTCGTCCCGGACCGTGTACCTCAAGGAGCTCGACGCGCGCGGCTTCGTCGTCTACACCAACCTCGGCACGTCGCGCAAGGCCGCCGACATGGCGAGCAATCCGCGCGCCGCCCTGCTCTTCTTCTGGGAGGCGCTGCAGCAGCAGGTGCACGTCGAGGGCCGCATCGAGCGCCTCAAGAGCGAGGAGAGCCAGGTCTACTACGACACCCGCGCCCGGGGCAGCAGGATCGGTGCGTGGGCCAGCCGCCAGAGCCAGGTGCTGGAGCCCCAGGGCGAGGACGACGACGGGAGGAGGCAGCTCGAGGGGTGGGTCAGCGAGGTCGAGGAGCGGTTCGAGGGCCAGGAAAAGATCCCCGTTCCCGATTTCTGGGGCGGTGTGAGGGTCATCCCGGAGCGCATCGAGTTTTGGCAGGGGAGGGAGAGCCGGCTGCATGATCGTTTCGTCTATGACCGGGACGGAGAGGAGAGTGAGGACTGGACGCTCAAGAGGCTGAGTCCTTGATCTATTCTATACTGTCTTGTCCAAAGGGGACATTTTACATATGTATGACTATGGAGAGATATGTTGATAGTTATTAGACTAGAGGTACAGAACGGACAAACATCAAAACTATTCAATACCAGAAGAACCTGTAGATCAGATACCAGTATCTGTACCTCGATAGCCCTGGGCACACGATGCTACCCTCAACATACGTTTTAACATCAAGCAACAATGACAGCTCAACTCTGACCCTCAACGAGACATCCACAACAGGCGTTGCACCAGAGTGGAGTCGTCAGGAACAAAAAGGAATGTTTCCACAACATCATGCCATGAGAACGCACGCCAAGACCGGCAAGAAACAATGTGTACGGGAGCCATTAATAGATCATTATTGACCAGAATATACGGTAAGGGGTATGTGTAACCCTGGCCTCAGATACCCAAGAACGAGCCCGACCCCAGCCCAAACACCGAATCCGAATCCCATCCATCCCCAATCCTGATGCTAGCTAGAACAAAAAGAGACCGAACCCAAGCCCAGAAATGCCCAGATTACACAGAAACGCTAATTCCGATGCGTTGTCGCCTTCCAAAAGCGCTGATGGGATAAATTCATATAGGTGTCTGTCCCAAAATAAAATAAAAAGCGACGCAAGCAGCTGCTGGTAATGCAAATGATGCCGGATCGAGTCGCTAAATCCACTGCAAAAGTCGCTAAACGTGGTATCCGAAGCAACCAACGCCTTGTCAATGCCAAAAGTCAAAGGCTAAATAGATAGAGGTAGAGAGAAAAGACGCCAATTCCCATTTTTAGTCATATCATGTTCGGAAGTGGTCGAAGTAGTCGCCGCATTTCGACGGTCGCGGAGTGGTTGCCTTGCAAACTTCGGCGGTGGGTGTGTCTACCGGAGTCAAAGAGAGGCCTAGACCAAACGTTGCCTTGCCCGAGCTCAGTGTCTTTGACCGAGTGTGGGTAGGGACGTAGTTGTTGTCGTCGCTACCGTCGTCGCTCGAGGCGCTGTCCAGATGAGTAAACTGATTGAGCTCCCAGTCGGGTTGTTGCGCAGCAAGCTGCATATCCACCATGGCGTCGGTCAGGCATTCATCCTCGTAGAGAGGCATGATGCGGTAGTTGAGATTCTCCATGATGCATCGCTCAGTAACGTTGAGCTGCTGGTGAGACCACATGCCATGGCCCCAGGCCTTGCAGTAGTACTGAGAAGCCTCCTGAGGGTCCTCGGTGAACTTGACGGCAATGATGAGAGCAGCAAAGATGATGAGCTCAGGGTTGACCGAATCGATGTGCAGCTGCTGTCGCTGGGGGATGATGGGCGTCGGAGGAAGGGTGTGTCGCTTGGAGGAAGGGGAGAAGTAGTCGGACAGTAGGGGGCATGAAAGGCGCCATCGACGGGCGAAGCGGGAGTCGAGGCTATCGAGGATGCAGACCGCCAGGGCAACCGTCTCAATCGGGAGGTTGGCACGACTGAGGATAGCCTGAACGAGAGGGACGGAGGCGGTGGCCAGTGAGGCCGAGGATGGGATGAGGTTGACAAGGTGAATGGCGGGGCCTGCGAGTAACCGAGTTAGTTATACAAGTCCCCTGCGTCGTTGTAACGGAGATTGAGACGCATGGAATAAGCGAGCACGAAACAACATGGTACAGCACATTATTGGCTGCACCCTTGCATTGCCTGCACAAGACTCACCTCTGAATCGGGGCATCAATGGCTCTCCATCGTCAAGAGTCGTGCGCGGAGACTGAGCCGCTGAAGAGTTACGAGAGCTCGGGGGCGGTGTGGGGAGGTTGGAGAGCGGTCGGTATGTAAAGTAGCCTTCGAAGCGGCAGCTCTTGTCGTCGTTGACCATGGTGGTAGGCTCACCGCCCAGCTTCATATCGCGGCTCATCGTTTCACTTGTTGGTGGTAGCAACGCTTCGTCGTTGAGTCCTCAATCCTAAGCAGTCCCCAAGGCCGTCTCTCATGATTTGGCGTGTGCACGTGTGGATGTGTGCGTCCAAGATGGGCAAGCTCATCCACGAGTTGCTCTTATATACCTAGATGGGTAGAAATCACGCGAGCACACACACGCCAGCAGCCACGGTAACGAGACAAAGCTTAAAAAGATGCTGCAGAAGGAAGGGGGGGAGGCAAAGTTATATACACAAAGCCAGTGTGTGTATATATAGACCGAGGGGGAGGGCGCAACACGAGCGAGCGGGTGGAGAGGTGATCCAGGGGGGCTTTCACCACGAGTAAGGCTGAGCACTCTGCTAGACTGGGTCACCCCTAGCTTTGTTGCACGTACGGAGGGAGGTAGCGGTGGAAGAGCGGCTGGTGGACAGGGGACCCAAGCACCCCAAGCAAGCACCGGCTTTATTATTATCGCCAACAAACGCACAGCGGCGGACCCCTGCCTGATCTGACGAGAAAGGGGACCCAGATGTCATTGACACGGCATCCATCCTCGGAAAGGAGTCAACCAAGCAGGAGAATGAATCAAACGTCTTCGAAGCGGCTGCAATACTGTCTGTGGCGTTCTCGAAGTATCAACTTGGAGCCTGCTCGGGGACGACGTCCCTCATCATCCTTTTCCCATTGGCATCCAATGCTTTTTGTCTTTCTGTCTTTGGCTCGGCTTCGGGTCCGGCCGCGCTTGTGTCGGCAGCTTTTTTGTGTGTGCACAAACAAGGTCTTAGACACCACCAAGACACGTTGAAAAAGAAACTCCCGGGGTGGGGACTAGTCAATAGGTGGCAACGACTAGAGAAAACCGAGACGACCAAATGGCGTTTGCTTGAAATGACGACAAGCAGAAGATTCTGACGGCCATCAAACTTGTGGTGGGAAACGGGCTCAGCCAAGGCGTTTCTCTGCTTATGAGTGATTCAGCTCAACCGAATGAGCCAACTGTAGCAGATGAGCCTGCCAGCCTTGGTATGGCTGTGCTTAGTAGCTGACAGCTGACTTGACCTGAGCGAGTTCAATGTGCTATGGTTGATGACGCCCAACTTGTAATTATCGACAATGCTCTTCCAGCAAAGACTTCCCTGTCGCGTGGCCGATGCCCAAATCAGGGAAGTACTGATAGTGCTATGCGATCTACAGTATGTGCGTCGCCGTTGTCTGAAGCCAGAAGGTGGTCAAGGTAGTCTCTGACAAGACCCGGGATTGCGGCGTCATGTAGGAAGCGATGCGCCTCGTCTCTGTTCCTGACTAGTTGAGAGACATAACCATACGTCAACGGTGCGCAACTCGAATGATCGATCAGTTGGCATCGGATAATGAATGACGAAACCAGACACCCTCTAACGCCGCTTCCCTGGCGATATAGTGCTGCCAAGTTGTCTCAAACAGCACTCAGTCTTGTCAAGTCTCTCTCGGAAATGAAGACCGACCGACAATCAAACAAAGGGATCAACACACCCGCCGTTTAACCTCGCGGATCTTGCCTCGGGTGGTGTTCAGGTCAGGTCTCATGGGCATCTCGAGATGCACATGCAAGCACCCGCCTGCGAGGTACATACCCAGAATTGCGAGACCAACACTGGGCTACCGAGAGGGTGTCGTCGGCCTCTGTGTGACTGTGGCGGTGAAGGAACATTCTCCTGTCGATGTATCCTCCATCGTGAACGCATCAGCCATCATCTCTCTCTGGCTTCAGGCTTTCGACAAAACTAACCCAACCTGCTGGGCCGTAAGCTACGGAGTACAAAATTCTCGGCTCTTGTTCTGGGAACGGGTCAACACTGGGGGTAATCGCCCCATAGGCCAGATCTGGGTGCTAGATGTGATCCTTACGTTGTCGCTCCAGCGTCGTCATTCGCCCAAGACAGACGCCACGAGCGAGCCTTCTCGTTTCTTGGGTCGGTCAAAGGCTTGTCAGCCATGTAACACCCCCATGCACGGCATCGTAGTCATGTCGCAGCATAAATTAGCATGGAGACGGTGCTATGGATCTTCACATCCTTCACATCATCATATCATGTGGGGTTTTCCTTTTTCTCGTGCATAACCAAACAGGTCTGGAAACGGTATGCACAACGGCCTCGTCCTGCACAAAAGTCGCGTGCTTTCTCTTTCGTGCAGTGGAGTTGGCGGGTTGCTGACTTGCTCCGTATGCCGAGGTCGTCGCCGAGGGACCCCTTTTTGCTGCCTCACCTCGCTTGTTGGCAATAACTAACGATTCCAAGACAAGATCGTCATTACCCTTGAAAGGCCGACGCAGGCATGGCAGAGACCTAGGCTTGGCGCTTCCTTGAGCAATTCCACACGATCTTAGGACCAGTCTTGACGCCGCTGAGGCTGACTCAGATTCGGGGACTTTGAAGGATGTTCGAGAGGCTTGGGCTACCACGATATTAGCGTATTGCGTGCAGCGGCCAACAAGAAGCAAGTCACCTAAAGCGGCCCGGGCTGCGCGTATTTGGTCAAATTGCCAGTGTCCGCATGGCGGAGGGGGGGCTTGAGTTAGGATCTGAAATGGAATATGGGAAAGATCTGTAAGCCTCAAAGCCTCATGAGGTCCCAGCTCCTTTTCCTCTTGGGTTATACCACGATATCATCATTTCGGCGGCCAAATGTTCGAGGCTTGGCCCAACGTCAGCGAGGGCAGTCTATCTAATAACTGGGTGTCTTCCTTCTTAGTGGCTAGCTCTTCCGTTTCAGTCCTGGAGCACTTCGCCTAGCCATCATCGTCGAGCCGCGGGACGACTAATTAGCCGCACATAGACCCAAGCGACGCACTAGCCATCAACTTCATCTCACCGCTCAAACAACCTCGGACGGGGTGAGTCGTGAATAATCTCAACTTCCCTCGTGCCAGTACCACCTACGTTGAGTGGTGCATGGCCGGGAAGTCCTGCGGGGCGCGGGCCCGACGTAGCCTTGTCTTGCGGAAGCTACTATGCGCAGCATCTTGAGCAGCTTCGGGCAGCTGCAGTTGTCAGTCCTTGGGAAGCGCGGTGTAATAGTATGCCCCACCTGAATTGATTTGACGAGCTGAAGTTGACTGTTCCACCAGCTGTGTTATCATTGTCTCCCATTGCAGTCGTAAAGGGAATCGTGGTAACGTGATCACCTGGATCCATCATCTGTACGGAGTACGTATGCTTTCGATATGAAACGGCTCATCGAATCGATTGTCGTTGCGGGGTTGTCGATCTGGTGGACGATCATTCTCCATCACATGCGACCGAACGCGGGGTGCATCGACGGACTTGATTGTTATTTCAGCGTCGCCAGATTGCACGAGGATGGCATCTTCAAGTCAGGCCGTGTCGATGTGTTATCAAGCGCTGATGATGATGCAACAATTGCAATTGACTCTACTCGAACTTGTCCTGAGATGAATTTAGTTTCGATCCTCACCTTGGATGCTTAACGTACCTATTGTATGATGATTCAGCAGCGCACAGTACTCCAGGAGAGGATGATCGGCTCACAAAGCACTGTCAATGGCAGGCGTGTAGTGTATAATTAACTGTCTAAGGTAGGTAGGGCTTTGCAGTGCTTGTGCCTAGTGACGATGCAAAGGAAGGGTTTGGTTCTTATCTGTAGAAATTGTGCATTTCTTGCAACTGGCAGGACCCACTGGCATCTTGCCTCACCTCATTCTTGTCAACTGGAAGGTACAAGCCACAGGCACAGAAGAAGGAAGAACTCTTCTAAATCAATCGAGGATGAGCTTTTGGTTAGTTTCTCTGGGGTTTCAAAGTCTTTTGAGATGCATGTTTGTGCTTAACGTTACACTAGACGTCTCGATCGATGTGCGACTGCGTTGGCGCAGGGGCAGAGACTCGCCAGCAACGTCACCACATACATAACTACGTATTGCGGGATTAGCTGTGACTTCCGATAGCGTCACTGTATCAGCGTCGTCGTCTTATCTCTGCTCTGGATACTGTGTCTTTGTCCAGAAGACAGTAGCTCCTTGAGTAACACGACAGGCTGCAGCAGCCACTTGGAATATTTTCTTGAACGGGAATAACCATGGAAAAGAAAAATTACAGGGCAGAATGAGCTCTTATATCACGAAATTCATAATAAATTAGCTTTCCATGTATCCTTGACCCTCTTCGGCCGTCTTTTGTTACGAAGCAATAGCAGTATAAGGATGTCTCGTTGAACTAGTTGGTAGACATACGCTCCCATCTCATATCGTAGTGTTACTGTCAACGGTTTACTAGCTAAAATAATACCAAAGCACCATGTGCTGCATCTTTATCACTCAACGAAGGCTCCGAGCGATGATGTTGACTGCAAAGTGAGTCCAGTTCAAGCCTCCCCATGACCTCTTTGATATATTGCTGCTCATTGCAGGAGGCCGGAGATATGAAGAGTTTGATACGCGCATTAAGATAGTGGAGGAATTGCAGACTATGTGAGTGATTTGGGACAAAAGACTACGTTTAAGATTTTATGCAGTAATAATGGTTCGACTGCCCTAGGCAATCACTGGGCCATGAGCCATCACTTGAGTAAATATGATCAAGATATATAGTAGTTCCCAAACTGTCCATGCCAAAGCGATAGATGAGAATGCTGTGTAACCTACTTCCTGTTTTAACGTGTCACTTGGATTAAAGAACCAGACGGCGCATGGAACTGATAGGACCGATGTCTCTCTAACCACTTCTGGTCAGGTAATATACTGGCAACAATATTAACCTAAAAGAATAGTAGGGTGGTGGGTTTTGTGCCCGATCTATTATTATATTCAGTGCGGTTAAGGATAAAAGAATAGCCAAAGTCAGCCCCCAGGTTCACGGCTGTTCTTGCCACTGAACCTATTTCGAGATAGAATGACAGATTTAAGTTATATTAAAAGCTAAATGGCAGGAATTATGCTCTCCCTTTATTCTGCCACCAAGTAAACAAATATTTCAATGCTGAACGAGGGATGTGGTAGCCGGTATAGGGTGATCCCCCGAGTGTATGACAAACATAGAATGTATACGATTGACCACACAAAGGCACAATCTAACAGTAATATAACGTTCACTTGTGCGGATATTAAATCTACTTTAATAACCATGGTCGAAAATATTGGGCACCTGAGACTTTAAATTGTCATTGAAGAGTTGCTGTTGACATGCCTTCAGCTCCGGACAAATGACATTCAACCCGTTGTGTTCTGAGCCATCGATAAGGATAGGGCTCACATTCAATCATTACATAGGATTAATCGAGGTCCGTACGTTCGTGCCGTCCCCAAGGCGACAAGCTGGAGATCTTGTAACAGAAATCCTCACGCTTTAAACACCCATAGTTTATTAACATATTTACAAGAATTATATAGGTGTAACGTAATTTATGAGTTCCAGGAATATCTAAGATAATACGGGCTTATCCTGCCTAATTGGAAGCTGGTATGATTTATTATCGAGAAGTACCACAGGGAGGCCGTAGCAGCCTATTGATACACCGAACTAGAGCGGGCTCAATTCAGGAGCTATTTATATCTTATGCTGTGCATTAACTCAATTCAACGGCTACTTCCGGGTGTAAACTTT
This sequence comes from Fusarium staphyleae, assembly GCA_017140175.1. Classification (NCBI taxonomy): domain Eukaryota; kingdom Fungi; phylum Ascomycota; class Sordariomycetes; order Hypocreales; family Nectriaceae; genus Fusarium; species Fusarium staphyleae. The sequence goes on along the minus strand of JADDON010000074.1, from coordinate 7,886 downwards.
TCTCTTAGGTGGTAAAATAACAAATTTGAGATCACGTACTCTGTAGGATGAGCTGCTTTGTTATAGCAAGAAGTGCCTATCTCGTTCAGAATACTTCTACTTATCAGCCGTAGGCTGCTATGTAACTGGTACAACTTACCAGTCACGCTTCAGTGGCTTTGGAGAGATATAAGCCGAAACTTCACCAAGGGATTGTGGGCAGTTGAATCGGCAGCGTTCATGACGTCTTGAACTTCAACTCCACGCCTCGCCTGACCAAAAACACCTTCAAACGGTAGGTTAGCCCCGAGATAAGAGATGAATAAGGGGTTGAGTATATACCCCTTTATTATAGTCTAATCATGAAATACCTAACGTGCTGCGTGAGCTACGAAGTTAACCAAATATTCTCTCATATCCTTCAATCAGGCTCTTATGAGGACCCTTCACGCTTACAGAGATCTTGGCGCTACCCATCTTTGCGACATCCCCGCTCACGAATCTATTCTATACACTCACGGATCTATACACTCACGTCCCCAGACTCAAGGAGAGGACCAAGCCATGGAATCGCTCTCCATGTCCGAGGTGGATCGAGCCTCGGCGATATTGGAGACCGCGTGGTCACAAAACGTATTGAAGCCAACATGTACGAATACACATCCACAGCCAATAGCGGCTTCTCAGACCAACTAGCCAGCCGAACCTGTTTATGGTCGTCGAGGACGAAGACGACCCATGGGCCGAACAACGGTTCACGATAAGCTATATGCACGTTACGGAAGATATGCCATGATGCGGATTGCCGCTCCTTGCCGAAATTCACGATCACCTCTCCGATCCACGAATGGGCTCTTGCAGGTTCCAGTGACGTCAAGCGGTTGCCGGCCCGGGCCGTGCCCACTTTTGGAGACTCAGCTACGTTAAATTTGAGACTCATTGAATGTACTGTAAAAGGTTGAATAAATATTCTTACGATATAATTACTATGTTGTGGTTTCTACAGTATTTGGCGTTTGTTACTCTTGGGTGGAAAGAATAAGACAGATCCGCCAGGCTCTTGTCTTGTTGTAGACAATACCTATAAAAACAGGGGCCAAGGAGAAGGCCCCTCAGTTAACAAGAGCTGACGGTAGCCTTTTTCTCGCGGTGGCATTGCTTTAGCTCTCCTCTGCAAGGTGGGATGGGAAAGGCGCTTGCATCCATGATAATGCCCCCATTGAGTGAACCTTCACAAGCGGCTCCACTTGCCAAGGAAATGTTAGTACTGATAAGATCGCCGCTTCTAACGCAGATCGGCCTGGTGGTCTAGTGGTATGATTGCTGCTTCGGGCTTTATTGTCCTATTCTCTCAGGGAACTTGTAGCAGGCCCCGGGTTCAAATCCCGGCCAGGCCCATTCAAATGACGGCTGTCTAGTTTGATGGCGATGTTCTTTTTGGTGTTTTATCTTTGATGCTGTGATGGGCCTCGAAAGAATTAATAGCCACTCTCTGCTAAATATCCCAATACAAGCTGTAGAATAAATAGTAATCGATTTGTCAATCACTTGAAGATATGCCCCATTCGTCTATTAAGAGGGGCAGCAAGTGTACTCTGTAATGCTCGAATAACTGCGTACCATGGTGGCCAACATGAGCGAAACGTGACCCATGCGCGCCCACTAACGATGGAAGAATAAGCCATCAGAAAGCACAACTTACTTAAAAATGGTCTTTCCTGCAATGTATTTGACTTTGCCTCTCTTCTCCTTTAGAATACCTACTAGTTAGCTAGTTAGAGTCTCTTTATACGTGTCAGATCCCCAGCCTTCCGGATCGAGTCAGCTGCGCCTCACCTGCAAAGTAACCTCAACTAGCCTTATGACAGACGCCTCAGCCTTACCTAATCCAATATCAAGAAACTCCCACGGCAACATTCAACATTTCGCCAGCGCGACCAGATATCCCAGAATGAGCCGGCGCGATGGGTTTCCCCGGGCTGCTCACCTCCAGCGATAGAACCCCCTCGATTCGATCAAAGTCTAGCGAAGCCGACCTTCAGCTTGAGTACATCTACGATGAGGCCCAGCTGGCCTGCCTCCCGCCCGATCGGCCTGACCTCCGCGAGCTGAACAACAGCCTCTCGGCCCTTGCCGCCGTGTTTCCAGATATCCAGATCGAGGTCTTTCGTGAGCTACTGTCCAACTTCGACGGCGAGTCGCGGCTCGCACTCGTTGCCGATGCCTTGCTGAAGAACAGGGTGACGTGGGTCAAGGGGCGGTGGAGGGTCGCTGACAAGGAGACGGTGCGCCACGAGGCGGTCCCCAAGGCTGAGGTTTTCAAGAGCAAAGAGTACAAAAAGGCTGTGCAGAGCCTGGCGTGGCATGAGTTCAAGGGATTGTCTCGGTCAACCATCAACGCCGTGCTTGCCGAGTCCAACTATTCATACCTCGAAGCCCGACAGACCCTCGTCACTCTATCCTCGAAATCATGGCGATTCACGATATCATCGCTCTTCTTCCGCCGAAAACCTATCGCTACAGGCGAAGCAGAGAATCACCCGCTGGTATCATGGCGCTCGACTGGACAGGGCTCCATCATCCCCACGATCCGCGCGACAGGCAGCGCCGAGTTGGACCGGGAGCTATATGACATATTGGTGGCGCCGCTGAAAGAAAAAGATAGAAGGGATAGAGAGGGCAGGGACAGGGGCCTGGCCATGATACTCAACAATGAAGAGGCGGAGGAGGCAGAAGCAACGCACGAGTGTGTCTGCTGCTTCATGTCGGCAGCATTCGAGGAGTTCACACCCTGTAACCGGGACGGCCATCTCGTCTGCTTCCGTTGCGTGCAGCACTCGATAAGGGAAGCCGTGTTTGGGCAAGGCTGGCAAAGCAGTATCAACCCAGAGACCGGAACGCTCAAGTGCCTTTCGGTAGAGGGTAACGGGTGCCCTGGGCACATTCCAACGGACCACATTCGCCGCGCTATGGAGGAGGAGAAGATGGGTGCCGAGATTCTGCATAGACTGGATCGACGGCTCGCAGAGCATAGTCTTCTGGCCTCCAACCTTCCACTGGTTCGATGTCCCTTCTGCGACTATGCCGAGATAGACGACATTTACGTACCGGCTCACGAATCTGCTCTCCGCATCAAGTCCGACAGCATCCACAACCTTTTCTTTCTCGTCCTCTTCATCACCACCATCCCTTTTCTCTTCCCCTTCGTGGTCCTATCCTCTTTCGTCTGCCTCATTCTAAGCACACAGCAGTCCTTTGGCGATTACATCTCGACCGAATGGACAAGGGCCCTCAATCGCCACCGCCGCCGTCATCGTGGCCTCAAGTTCACATGCCTGGACCCTGACTGCGGCCGCACATCCTGCCTCTCATGCCACAAGTCGTGGCACGACATTCACGTCTGCAACGAGTCGTCCCTTGTTGCCCTCCGCACGCAGGTCGAGCAGGCCATGAGCATGGCCATCAAGCGCGTCTGTCCCCGCTGCAACACCTCGTTTGTCAAAAACGCCGGCTGTAACAAGCTCACGTGCCCCTGCGGCTACAAGATGTGCTACGTTTGTCGCGCGGACCTCAGCCAGGACGGGTACCGGCACTTCTGCGACCACTTCCGCCCAGACGGCGATCCCACGCCGTGCAAGGAGTGCGACAGGTGCAATCTGTGGGAGTCGGAGGATACGGAACAGGTTCTGCAGGCTGCCCGCGAGGAAGCAGAGCGCAAGTGGAAGGACATGGAGAACCGCGAGCTGTCAGGGACGGAGCGGGCATTCCTCGAGACGGGCGTCGCGGCGCAGCACAGGGACGTGAGAGTTGGGCGTGTGCTCTTCAGCGGGAGAATCCCTGTCCTCTCGGAAATATTCGATCTCATTGTGGAAACGCTTTTTGTTTAGGGATGGGTTCAGTACGGCGTACAAGATGGACAGGAACCTCGCGGTGATTGCAGCGTTGGGCAATTTTCATACATACAAGGGACAGAGTGGTTACGGGCGTCTTCATGGATATAAAATGGCATTTTTCAGACACTGGCATCGGCCCTGGGGGCAAAAATTGGCAAAACAGCACATTCACGACAACTCGACTACAATACAGACGTTATAGTAGTACATACACATCAAGACCCATTCGAAAAAACTCCAGCTCATGTCATCAGTCTTAGATCTTGCTCTTGGCATCTCCCACCAGCTCCGCAGCCGCACCCGCAATGGCGAGCTTGCCCGTCTCCTTGACCTTGCTCTGGAAGATGATCTTGTTGCCCTCGCGCCACATCTCGGTGACGAGGGTCTGGCCGGGGATGACAACGCCGGCGAAGCGGACCTTGATGTTCTTGAAGGCGCCAAACTTCTCGTAAACGGCCTTGCCGGCAATGCCAAAGAAGCAGAGCCCGTGCAGGATGGGGGCCTTGAAGCCGCCCATCTTGGCAAAGGCAGGGTCGATATGAAGAGGGCTGTCTCTGTTAGCTGAGATCACATGTCTTTATGTGGAAAACTCACTTGTAGTCGCCGCTTAGGCGGTAGATAGCAGCCTGGTCCTCATTAGTTGCCGACTCAACGACAACGTCAGGATGTCGAGATGGAGGCTTGTTGGTCGCAGTCGAAGCACCACGGTCCCTGCCTCGCTTGGGTCCGCCAAAGCCACCGCAGCCGCGGAGGAAAATGGTGGCCTCGTTGTAAAAGACATCCTCGCCGGTGCTGGCGTCGACGGTGGTGGTGGAGCTCTTGGCGATGGCGGCGCTGCCCTTGTCGACGACCTCTAGGAGACGGCCACGCGAGACAAGGCGGGCATTGGTAGGGATGGGAAACTTGCGGACCTCGAGATACTGCTCGCCGTGGAGAAGCATCATGGGCGAGAAGTTGGGCACGATGGTGTCAAAGTCAAAGGGCATCTCGGTGTTGAAGGGGGGGATAACACCAAATGTGGGGATGACTTGGAAGTCGTCGGCGCCCTCACTATTGAGTATTAGCACAGCTTATTGTATAGATATGTGATGGCTTACAAGGTGTATTTCAAGTCGGTACTCTTAGCGCCAACACCAAGGTTGTAAAGGATGACATCCCGCTCCTCAAACTTGAACTCTGTAGGCTTACCCTCCTTCTTGAGGGTCTCGTTGATGATTTTCAAGTGGTTGCCTTCACCAGAGCCTCCCTACTCCAGATTAGCAACTGTTGTTAATAGTGTAAATGATGTAAAGACTTACCTTGGAATTGGCCTTGTTGTCCATGTTGGCCATGATCTTTTCAATCGAGTCGTTCGTCTTGGCAGGGTGGTCTGCTCGGCCGTCAAAGGTGACGATCTCCTTCCAGTGCTTGAGAACCTCCTCGGGGGTGAGAGAAACATCAACGGGGAAGCCGTGGCCACCAGTTCGCTGCCATCGAGTCTGTCCGCACCAGCCGCTGCCGACCTCGTAGAGACCGCCAGTGGGGTTGGGGCACTTGTCGCTGCAGAGAGCGAGGACAAGAGGGGCAATGTAGTCGGGCTTGAAGGCCTGGACCATCTCCTCGGGCATGATGGTGGCGGTCATGGCAGTGCCAGCATTGGGAGCGATAGTGTTGACGTAGATGCCGTACTTGTGACCCTCGAGCGCGAGCGCCCGCGAGAAACCAAGAATACCACATTTCTATAGTTGTTAGTGGCCTGTTCTCCCATCAAGACACCGAAAACTTACCGCTGCTGAATAGTTGGCCTGGCCAAAGTTACCGTAAACACCACTGGTAGAGGTGGTGTTCAGGACACGACCGTACTTTTGCTTGAGGAAGTAGGGCCACGCAGCCTTGGTGACCTTGTAGGTTCCTCGGAGATGCACATTCATCACAGGGTCCCAAAGATCATCGTTCATATTGGAAAAGGCCTTGTCGCGGAGAATGCCGGCGTTGTTGATAACAATATCAACACGGCCAAAGGCATCAATGGCCGCCTTGACAACCTTCTCGCCGTCTTCAGCCGAGGCTTTGACACCGGCAGCCTTGCAGCCGAGCTTCTTGATCTCTCCAACCACGGTATCAGGGTCGACAAGATCGTTGACGACGACAGAAGCGCCATACTTGGCAAAGGCCAGAGCGTACGCTCGACCAATACCAGCACCGCCACCGGTTACCAAGGCGACTCGACCTGTAAAGTCAAGCTTCTCGCCCTGCTCGCTGGGCCCCATCTTCATAGAATCCTCAAGAAGAGTGAGGAAGTCGTTGGGGCCGGTAGGGTACTGGGGTTTGGAAAAGTCGACGACCTTGTTCCAGTTCTTGATGATGGCTCCAGGGGTATATGAGTCGTCAGCCTTGAGGAGGAGGCCATTGGATCGCTCCCATCGGAGCTTGGCCACGTGTCCGCCGCCAATCTCAAAGATACCCCCGGTCTCTTGAGTGTTGTTCTTGTGCACCAGGACGGCGACTACGGGCACGACCCAGTCGGGCTTGAGGTTGGCGAGGACATCAGGAGGCATGACGGTCTCGGTCATGCGACTGGCAGCTGTTCGGTATTAGTATTTATGGATTCTCGGTTACGATTGCCACATACCAACAGGTGCAATGACGTTGCATAGAATGTTGTATTTGAGGCCCTCCTTAGCGAGAGTTTCGGTGAAGCCAACCATGGCCAGCTTGGCAGCAGAATAGTTGGCCTGACCAAAGTTGCCAAAGAGACCAGCTGCCGACGCTGTGTTGATGACACGGCCATACTTTTGCTTGCGGAAGTAGGGCCAGGCAGCACGAGCGCACTTGTATGAGCCCTTGACGTGGACCTTGACGATCAAGTCCCAGTCCTCGTCCTTCATGTTCTTGAAGCTGACGTCTCGTAGAATGCCGGCGTTATTGAGGAGGATATCGATTCGGCCAAAGGCCTTGATAGCGGTCTCGATGATGCGCTCGCCGTTCTCGACCGAGTCGTAGTTGGCAACGGCCTTGCCGCCCGCGGCCTTGATCTCGTTGACGACAACATCGGCAGCCTATCACGACGAGTCAGCGCCGTGTGCCAGGAGAATGTGGTGATTACTGACCTTTGTTGAGTTGCCCTCACCCTTTGGGGAACCACCGAGGTCGTTGACGACGACGCTGGCACCGCGGGATCCAAAAAAGGTGGCATATGCCTTACCGAGCCCACCGCCAGCGCCGGTGACGACAACAACCTGGCCGTCGTATCTGAGCTGTTCGGCCATGGTGTATCCGTGCTACTGTCTGTGTTGTCAAGATTCGTGGCTGGGTATAATGGAGAAGCACAGACGCTCAATACAAGAACAAGAGACAGTAATTAGATAAGATGAAGATGAAAGAGAAGAGTTTAGCCTCTACGGGCTGGGGGTGCAGCTCTTAACAAGCTGAGCCCGGCAACTCTGAGCTGTCGAGCAACAAGCTAGGGGCCCTTGTGAAGGGGAAGCCTCGGCTTCTATGGGGGTACCGAGGGGGTTCCTTGCGGGGATGCGCTAGGCCGTGTTGGGACTGGGTGCAGCTTCACATGCAAGCAGAAGAACAGTCGAATCGACCAGCATGAAGTCATGTGGAGGGAATAGCTCGTCACATGCCTCTCTTTTACTTTTTGACGTGAGATTTCCTAGCACGAAGCGTACATAGTGAGATGTAGCTCCTGGAGTACCGGTATTACAAGATGGACTGCTACAGCTGGTCAAAGTGGCGGCTGCAATGCAACGCCATACGCTGACTATGCTGGCTGTTAGGATCCGTCTGTCTGGACTACTGTAGCAAAAGCATACATGATAACTAGGTTAGTAGGACGAGGCGTTTATCTTCAGACATATCGCGCCTATAAGTTACTGTACAGTATCCTCAAAGGTGTGGTTTTAATCAACTACCCCAGCTTCAATATCCTCACTCCCAGGCAATGTCCGTCGCCGTCCCCCGTTGCCGATGTCTCTTCCCGGCGCCGGCTACCGAACCCATGAGCACCCCCACAATTCCTCCCCCCCC